>MU870302.1:18584-31358 GCA_036418205.1 Ostertagia ostertagi | reverse complement strand
ATGCTTCAATTATTACTGTATCTGGGTTGAAGGACCCTTAGTAGGTACTTGTTGAATAAATGTCCTCCTTCCCTGTCTTTGGATAGAAATTTAATTCCACATGTCATTTTTGAATCAGTTTAGAATAGCATGAGATCCAGTAGGGTTCGTTCCACACACATTCGCATAGTCGCATTATCCATGCTTTACAGTATCGCTGAGGCCCATCTGAAGATATTTTGAAGCTCATGGTTAGAAAATAACAATCCCTATTGCTTAAGACATACCTCAAAACCTCAGTGTTCACAGGATATTCACAGGATTCGCAGGATTACCTCGCTCAATAGGTAGTTGGTATTTAAGTAATGTGCGGACTCGAAGCCTTCAACAAAGGGCTTCTAAGTGATCGCATCCTGATATTATCAGTTTGTTAAGGTTTACCATGATCCCTAAAACCGGCACTAATCGGGTCTATGCCCTTTAAAGGCGTTCTCTGCACTGACATATACTTCTAGCGCTATTTTCTGTTTATCTTTCCAGTAATGTACTTTCATCCGAGGCCTTATCTGCCTTTTGTTATCGAGTACGTTCACTGTTTCCGATACTGTCAGGCGTCATATTGTTCGTTACGTGTGTATGTATTCAAGCGTGTTTCTATGAGTGTTGTCGTGCTCAGCAGCTTCTCCACGTGATTTTACACTTTCCTCGTTTCAGTTCGACTTACATCTTCTACTGGTGTAAACACAAGTGCACATCAATGGGCCGTAAGAAGATCCAGATCACGCGCATCCAGGATGAACGCAATCGACAGGTTCGTGTGACAGTTGTCCGATTATGGTGTGAAGTTAGAGACGCAGAGTCAAGCATGTTAAAACAGCAGTGTCACCGCATAGTTTGTGTTTTTATTGTGCTTGGTCACATAGTAAGTAATCGGCAATTATTTTTGCTCTACAACGTGCGCATCGATCGCGTTGAGCGTTATTGTTGAGGACAAAAATAACACATGTTCGAGTATAGTTTATCGATTTATTAATCTATGAACTAATGGGGTAGCGCTTCTGTAATTACCCCGAAGTCAACAGTCCACGAAAAGTGGAAAAAAGGCAAGAGAGATTGTGCTCCACGCTGTAGCTGGAGGAGCTCCTCCCCGGGGGCGTGACTCGTTGCACTTTCCGACGTCACAACTTGTCCAATTATCTTTTTATAGAAAGCATATTATATTTTTGGAGGAGTGAATATAGAAAGAATTCAAGAAAATTTCTCGTAGCTCGTCGTCAGGTTTCTTTTGTCACGAGTATGGCTACAAGGAAACTCGTCCACCTCCGCATCTATTGAGAACTCCTCCTCCTGGAAACGACGAAACAGGAACTACGTGCCCCAGCCCTTAGGTTGAGGGTACTTCAACAATTGTGACTAAGTGATACAGGACAACTAGTCCAAATCGAGAACAATTTTTGTATTGAGTCACTAGCAGTATCTACACCAAGAAATGTCTACTTGCACTATCCTAAAATAACCTGATTTTTTCTTAGCACAGTTACGGTAGTTCGGACGAGGAACATTTTCTTAAAAAGACTATTCTCTTAGGACTCTTTTCATGGTGGTATTTATGTAATCCGGAATATCGAATGTTACCTAAATGTTTCCCACGGACTAGTTGTCCTGGGCTCCTTATAGGTGCGCCATAGCCGAGTCCCACTTTCGCTGAGCAACTCCTAATTTCCGGCGATTTGATTCTCAGAAAAATCAGCACTGCAAGACAAAAAGACGTTCTCTGTGGTCCACTGATAGCAAAAGAATCAACTTCCATCCATGATTATTTGATTGATTTATTGATTTCCTTCTCAATTTCGCTGGTATCGACTGGAAACATGAGAAGCGCTATTGAAATGGCAATTAAATGATAAGTGGCCACACAGCTGTTTGAGCTCAACTAGCGTGAATCAATAGGAAAGTCCAGAGTGCAGCCGCAACTCAAATAGCACCTTTTCGTGCAGCAAACTTAATGGAAAGAGAAATCGATATATCGAGAACTATTGATTGTATTTAGATGAGCTACTTTTCAAAATAAAAACTTGAATTTATGCATTTACGTAGAAGCTATCTTGAGTAGTTTGAGAAAATTCTTGAACAAGCTTGTTTATCATCAATTAGCCGAAGATGGTGTTGTGGATAGATGGCTTCGCTTACTACGCACATAATCACGGGGATCAGAAACCAGGGTCTTGATGGGGTCAATCGATCTTCTATCCCTACGGGCTTCGTGACTTGGTAGCGTGTTAATTTGGGAGGATGAACACTGCCTTGTTCTGGGCTCCGCAATTAATTGTAGCTGCTAAATTGGAAGGGAGTGAAGTGCATGTCGCATTTCAAGGGGTTTGATAAACATCAAATCGCTAATCGAACCGGCGAACGATCTACTATTTTGGCGCCATCAGTGCAAATCCCATATGGGGCCGTTCTTTGATGCAGTTGTAACTATTCTGCTTAGTGGGTGGAAAATAGGGAGGGGAAATTAAAATCATAATAACCTACTAGTTTCCAAGTCCTTGAACTGAACTGTGGTCAACCTGATGAAATCAGAGCATTATTACAGGAAAATGTTGCTGTAATTATCAGCTTCTATCGTGAATTATGATGATCATGTGCCCATGGCTTTGTTGGTCAATGATTAGGCTACTTAACCATAATGAGCAGGATTGAGCGGAAGGAGGCAGCTCTCCATCCATTCATTAAATAAAGAGGCTTGTCAACGAAAAACCGATTGTGAAGGATCAAGTCATGGGATCGGGGCTGTGAGCGTTCTTTCCAGATTTGCCTGAGCATGGAAATGTTCAGAAGCGTGGATTGTTGTTGCTGGGGCTATCAAGTGCTTCGAACTGGGTTGCCCTACAACGGTTTCTGGGAGATGACCTTGGTAAAGCACTACCGGGTAAGGTACACTTTGGCTCCCGTATCTGTTGAACGCCTAAGCGATATGGTCCTAGTGAGAGTTACCCGAGGCGCAGCTTTGTTCCAAAAAAAAAACGCCCCGGAGATCTTCATGATTTTGTGCTGCGGATGCACGAAATACCGTATTCGGTGAACGGGTCAAAAGCCAGGGACGTCTCAACGGACCCTTCCAACTTTTCCCCGTGTTCAAAGTGGATTTGCAATACAGACTGAAACGTGGACTAAAGCAGTCAATGGCATCACAAATGACACGTGACATTGATGTTTTTCAAGGCCTACGCCATGTGTGCTACTGATTCTGCAGAATAGCGGTAGTCAGCATATGGCAAAGGCCTCAGAAAAAGACAATATCATGTGTGATTTTTGATGCTATTGATCATTTTATTTCTCTGCAATGTTGCTATGTTAAATGAGAACGTAGTTACTAAGCTTCCAACCAAGATTGACAGTAACCCGGTGATTTCTCAGAGCCTAGAAAAGGCGAAAGTCACTTAGGTAACTACCCGTCCAAACACTATTTCAAGCCTACAAGAATCATTCAACAGGGTGTAAACTACTAAAGCATGTCATGGAGGGAGATGAGAACAAACCTTCAGAGGTGCTGACCAGGGAGGTGCACCCTGAGCGGTTTAAATTGGTAACGCCTAAAAGTCATCTGTTAAAGACTCACGGAGGGTTGATACTGCGGATCAAATTACTTCAAAGGACCCCTAGAGGTTGGGCGCGCCGCTGATACCCTCATGGTAGTGCTCTATCAAAATTCAACTTCTTCCGTGCAATGACCTTCCGTTCAATTAAGCCAATGATTTCTGGGTGCATTGCGGACTCACCCAGACATAGGAAAGAGTTGGTAGATGGGGTTAGGGTAGAATTTCTCCACTCAACCGTCTATGACTTTCGACCCGCTCATCTAATGTGGTGTTTCGGACATCCGTAAAGAATCGTCAATAACTCCAATAGCGTATTCGAACATGGGAAAAAACAGTGCCTCGGATAGCTCTCGCGATCACTGCGACCATATGGCTGAGTGTTCAACTTCTTGTTTTGTTCTGCGCGCTCGCCAAATGACCTTGATACCACGCGATGCGTGGGCGGCTGTACGTAATGATTGAAAGGTGCCACCCTAAATGCTTAAACTTTCAGTGATGAGTGCGCATGTCTTTTTTCTCTTTTTCTCTCTCGCTCTCCCTCGGCCTCGTTCGGTCGATGTCAAATCGATGTCGGCATGCCTGCGGCAGGGACGGCTGACGCTGCTCCCCTCGGCTCCCTTGACGACCTACGTCATAGCCGGCGGCAGCGTCGGTGGCGATGGCGCACGCACTGGACGGTGCCGTCACGGGGGGTGCAAGCGCGAATTTATGCGACGACGGTGTGTGTGTGTGCAACGAAAATACACGCGTTCGGGGGCTATATTTAGCCCGGTTTGGCCAAAAATAGGTCCTTCAGGGGAATGGGTCACAGAAACGGAATCAGTCATCTGGTAAACATTCCGTGAACAAGTGGACAATGCGCCTATAGCGAAGCCGCTGATAAACTAATTACATTACTGGAACTTCTTGAACTCAATCTTTTAACAATTTCCTCCCTTAAATTAAGGTTCTTTTCGGGGATAAGCTGTTTTTTCACCAATGTTCTACAAAACTGAACTTCTTCGTGCGATGGACTTGGGTTCAGGGCTAATGATTTCTGAGGACCAATTTGACTCTTTTCTTGTGCGAGCCTGAGTAACAAATGGGTTCTTCGAAGCAATACCTTCGAATCTTGAAGCTGGGAAGCTTCGGAGCTTCCCTGGAATCGATTTAGTCTTCCTGTTATAGAACGAAAAAGGCTGACTGAAATTTGATTTTATATTCGCGGGTGAAGCAGGCATAGCCGAGCGGGTTAAGTGTGGGTTCTGAGGACGACGATTTGGATTTCAGATGGAAACGAGAGCCAATTCTGCTGGACTGAAGCAGAAAAGTGTTCGATTGTTCCAAATGGGTCAAGAATGTTCGAATTTCCAGAATAATCATACCCTCAAACCATTTAATTTATTTCGATGGACTTTGATGCCCTATAGTAACATGGTGACCCTAATGTGTAGCAAGAGTTTGAGTGTTTAACATTCTAATTCGAAATCTCAAAATTCTGTGTTGTGGCCGCATTTCGCGTTTGCTTGAGCTTTTATAAGAATGCTGGGTTGTGAACAAAACTTTCGCCCCAGGCGGGACTAGAACCCGCACCTCTCGCTTTCCGGGCAAGTGCGCTACCAGTTACGCTACCGGGGCACCATTTCACCCAACTCAGCTTTTCATGGTATGTTAAAGTAGCTGATCAGCACTCATCCATTTAACACAGTGAGCGGATAGCCGACTTTGGCAATGAACCGCGAGGCTGAAAGCTTTTGCAAGTGAATTTTTCATGTGACGTATAGGGTTTTTGCTGCTTTTTACTAAAACACTTCTCAGGGAATCCAGGCCGTCACTACGAGTTTCCTTGTAAAGAATCACAACAAACGTGGTTATGAAAAATAGAATGGCAGGTACGAAATTTCAATACAAGGGCAAATACGCGCCTAAAATAAATTATAGGAACAATGTGAGCAGGTGGAACGTTCAGCATACACCTGGAGTACTTTCAAGAATAAAACGAAAGTTCGTACTCGTGACTGAAACAAAGGACATTCGCTGGTAATTGAATGAGCCAATAGTTGAGGAAAACACGCAGGCGAACTCCATCAGTCAGACCATCGCGCATCATCGCTGAGAAATAGGTAAAAGGCCAGTTTTCAGGAGCGCGCCACATATTCGCTCAAATAAGGAGTAAGAAGAACTATCAGGGTCACTTGAATGCAGATATCGACAGAGCGCAATCTATTAAAACATTTTATGCCATGATAATACCAAAGGCAGGGCTCACGACGGAGCCACCTTCCGCTGTGCCCTGCCCACGTGACGCTTCTTGAAAGGCGAGCCGCAGTCGCAGTAGAGGTGAGAGTGCTTGAGCGCGAAGTGGGAGCATGCTCATGAAAGTGTCAATCACGCCTTCTATATCCCAGTGGGTTATAGTCGTAGAATTGGCGTTTGAAATGCCCTCATGTGGGCGTGATCGGGGGTTTTCTTGGTTTTGTTTTTCCTTTCCAGACCACTCCTCACTCCCAGCTTCATTACTGAACCCTCTTACACACCAATTTTATCCCGTAGCTGCTTTTGAAGGAGAATTCAAAGGTAATGGTCGGAGGTCGAGGAAGGAATACTTGGTAAAAGCAGGAGTGCCCATAGAATGACGGGCGATGGAAGTTTTCGTAGCGACGGCAGCCTATTAGGCGTTGGATGGGGTTGCCCTTTCGGATTTCGCAGGGATTTGATTCCTATATTGATGTGGAGATTTGCATACGTTCAAACCAGGTGGAGCAGTTTCTGTGTAAGGGAATTTGGCTGGGCTGTCCGGGGATTCACGAAGTTGTGTGTGGTTTTTCGTGAGAAGTACTTCGGAATGGAGTTCCGGAAATCTGTGTTGCGGAGATCGTGTGAGGTAGTTTTGTCTTTTTTGCTGATTTGCCACAAGCGGGTAGAGATTTGTGCCCAGGAATCACCATCAGCATCATTGATAATATTGTACACGCTTTTTTACACGTCATATCAATTCTCAGCATTCGTAAATACAAATGACCTTGTTTCTTGCTTCTGTTTAGCCTTCCAGGTTTGATATGGTGGAACACTTTATTGGTCGACGTTTCGAACAAATCGTCGTTTTCAAGACCTAAAAATTGGTTCGAAGCTCTAGTTTGTAGCCTATCCGCTCACACCCCACTAGTACCAAATGTTACGCTTCTCAGTAATCTCAAACCAAGATAAGTTCCAGCTAAAACCAACCTCTTACGGCTCCACCAGTACTGGGTCCCGCTGGTGGAGCCGTAAGAGGTTGGTTTTAGCTGGAACTTATCTTGGTTTGAGATTACTGAGAAGCGTAACATTTGGTACTAGTGGGGTGTGAGCGGATAGGCTACAAACTAGAGCTTCGAACCAATTTTTAGGTCTTGAAAACGACGATTTGTTCGAAACGTCGACCAATAAAGTGTTCCACCATATCAAACCTGGAAGGCTAAACAGAAGCAAGAAATAATCGGAATGCCCAGGTTTCAAGAAGACCGGACATGGAACATACAAATGATTAGTTTAGAGTGATGAACGATTGCTTACAATCGTTTCATGCATGGAAAACGTCCATGTATGTAGAATCAATCATAAGTCACTTTATCTCAATAAAGTCGATAACAAGGCATTTTAAAAGTGCACCCGTACGAAATGAGGAAGAGTCGCTATGAGGAACACTTCTCAAAATCCTTTGTTGTATCCTTTTTCTTCTCATCTGGCGGTTAGTTTTCTTGGTGAGGTAACCTAAATTCATGGGGATGTAGGAATAGCTCGTAAATCGGGATGGGCTCAGAAAAAAGCAGGTGAAGCACAGTTACAAGTGCGAATACGAAAGGATGTCTTACTTAGTTTGAGTGGGTACTTAGAGAGGATTTTAACAGAAGAACAGTCAATACAAGCCGCTTATGTACTTGTATGTGCTCATTATCTACTAGTGGTATTCCGAATTCGTCATATTGTTTATGCTTGGGGAAAGGGTTTCGGCTATCTCACCTCGAGTCGTTCAACTTTGCAATCAAATGTCCTATTTACCGCCTTTTACTTCTTGCGCTACTCAGCATAGACCTTACTTATGATTTTCAGTAGGGGTGAGCTTCTAGACTGATCCAAAAAAGGAAGCCATTTCCTGACAGAGAAATGGGAAGAACAAGAATTGGGTGGGAGAATATGTTTTGAACGAAAGCTACTGGGAGAATTCGCGTTATTACGAGCCGTTTCAACAGTTTTATATCCCTTGAGGAACCTTCCATTTTCCGATGGCAGTCCTTCGAAGTGTGACAAAATGAAACAGATTCAGCGATGACATGGTTATATAATATTTGATAGGGCAGGAGAGGAGTCGTTTTAGGAAATTTTTAAAGGGGGCCATTGTATTTAGAAATGTTCTTCAACGTGACAGTTGCCCTTGGTGAAGAGCGTTATTTCGAGAATGCGGCTCAATTGGAGTGGCTCGGATCAATTGAAGCCAAGTATTATTAGATGGCACGTCGCCTATGCTTTTGTACAAATCTGGTGTTTAAAGGCAAAGGTCGGGCTCAGGCACGCTAGAGAAGTAATTCCCGTGCCTGGAGGTTGTATGTGGGTAGCTGCACACATTGCAGCAACTTCCCACCTTGAAAAACCCCGTTAAGGCCCCGGGGCGTTCGGTTTCAATCCAGGGCCGCCTGGTCAATCCAGGACCGCCCACCTCCGGAAGTGGTGCGTGGCTGGCATAACGTGTGAAATCAGCTAGGTTGATTGCCGTATCAACCGATAGAACGACTGACATCTCCAGAAAACTTGTTTGTACGTGCCTCTTTCCCCAAGCCAGCCTCCTTCACTGCTAGTGGGAAAGAGGGTTGTTAACGGCCCTTGTCGACGGTTTTTCTCAGTTTTTTCTCCACTGTCGTTCCACTTCGCATCTCTATACTCAGTTTCAATCGCCATAAACCCCCTTATTGAGCCCGACTTTTGCCTTTAAGCCAAGCTTGCGATTAGAAAGCAGAGTCCCGAGTTACGTGGTAAACGGTAGAGGCTAATACGGTTCAGAAGTGAGTCTTGGATTAACGAACAAATTGAAATGACTAATGAGGTTGTCAAGGCTCGTGGGACCCTTCGTTCACTTGTTTTGCATAGAGGCGCGCTCTCCATAGCATCGCCTTTCGTTCACGCTACATCTGCCAAACGCAGGGAGCGTGTTTGGTAAGCCGGTTGGTGGCATGCACCGCCCCAATCTGAGCCGTAGGGAGGGGCTCTAATCGCCTTGGCATATCTTTTGCTGCGAATTGTGCCTGTATTATCCACCTTTGATGAGCCGCCTCTACTTCCAAACTAGGTAAGTGTCTTTTTGCTATGACCTTATGCCTTATCGTTGGTTACTCTTCTTAAATTCGAAATAAAGCAACATAGTCACGTTCCCTTGTGATATTCGATGAGCATTTCCTTACTAGGGTCCTGGGGACATGAGGGACAAGGCGAAACAACCGAGACTGTTCGTGAAGCGAACACTCTTGTATCGATTGAATAGAAATTTCTCAGACGTCAACCTGATCGCGTTATTTGCAGTGAGATGCACTAAATGTGCTCATGCATGCAATGGAAGTGGTTTCTCTAAATTATCGTGCTCAGTTTTCTCGACTTAAAGAAAGAACGGCAAGTTGAGACTGGAGATTCACCTGCGACCATCTTTGGAAGCAACGTTCGATAAAGGCACAGCTTGTTACATAGCGTATGCACATTGCAATCTCGTTAACTTGATCTAATCAGTGGCAGAAATTTGACTCTCTCGGGCTGAATAAGAGCTTCGGACTAATCTTCTAGCCTCTCTTGTGCTTGGCTGCTTCGTCTAGTGCCCATTATCAATGCTTTATCACTATTGCAGACCCCGCTCATCGCGAATTTCGTTCCCCCTTCCGAGTTTTTTTATTCAGTTAGTAAGTGCCCTTAAATTCCATACTAGTACCTAACTCTTTGACTTTGCTGTTTGTTTTGTTGTGAATGAATGTTCCACAAGCACGACGATTTCAAAAAACGCAGTGTATTCACTTATCGCAATGAGCCGGACTCTCTTTATGCACCTCCAGTCATCAGACCGCTGAGGCCATTTTGGTCTGTGCAATGAGTTAGGGTCAAAACTAGCGATAAGCTGATAAAGTTCCAATGTATATGTAGGTGGGACAGATGATTGACAGACAAAAAAAAACGAGGCTAATCATGGTCAGAAAATTAAGAACTTGTACCCTTTTTTTCTTGTCAGGTTCGAAGTTTGAGTGACTAAACCACTGAATACTACCTCTTCGAGTAGCAGCTCATGAAGGGAGATCAAGAGCGAAAGCCTGAAAGGAGTTAGTAATTTTGAGGTGGGCAGATTGTCAAAAGGCTTCACTCCTGTGAGTGATGTAAGAAATCTTACGGCAGACATCCGCAGATTAACGTGTGAGCGTGGTTTTCGTTAGATACTTTCTGTCGCCTGATGACTTTGTTGATAGGACAACCTACTGCGCGAAAGACCCACTTCGTTCCTGGATCTGCCCGCTACCATCCCCACTGCCATCTTGTTTCTTTCATGAAACGATTTTATTGGCGAGTGGTTCTCCTATGCGAGATTGTGTGCATGTTTTCCGCAAACAAACGACTCATAACACCAGAGCAAAATCGCAACGCGGGAAGGGCGCTGTGGATGAAAGTGCGGTGATCTGATACACTGCGTTTCATAAATATAGGTCCACCCTAATTTTTTGCTATTCCAAAGTTGCTGTGCATTTTTGGAAAATGCCGCTATTACCAATAGTTTCCCCATAACGAAAAACCTTGATACTTGATTTCTGGAGAAATCTCGATTCAGAATTATTAAAATATCTTCCTTAGAACGTATTTTCACCGTTTCGCAAATATGACTACACATCACTTGTCGAGAGATTTTACTATAACGAAAAAACGTCACGAATTTTCAATAATGGGATGACCCCCCAATAATCATAAGGAACACAATAATACGTTTTGAAATGCTGGTAGCCAAATTAGCTATTACAGTAGGATCGAAATTCGTCTGGGCGCCGATGATCGACCTTTTCAGCTTTTCGGCTGTTCCATTTTGCTTTACTTTGCTGTGGAACTTTATAACAATTAAGGCCCAATGATTCTCTATTGGAATCTAATTCAGATAACATGGTGGCCACCAGATAACTGCCACATTTTTTCCTGCAATTCCATCTGGCGCGGAGGGACCGGCATGGACAGCCGCGTTATCGTGTGTGAAAATCAAGGATAGAGGGGATCCTTGTTGAAAAAATGGTAAGACTCGCTTCGAAAGAACTTCACGATACCCTGTGGAATCTTTGTGAACGGAAACAAAAGCGAGCTCTAGCTACTCAGTCGTTCAAAGGTGCCTCAAACCATAAGGGATTCACCGCCGAAATTACGTTACATTGAAACCATCTGC
This sequence comes from Ostertagia ostertagi, assembly GCA_036418205.1. Taxonomy (NCBI): domain Eukaryota; kingdom Metazoa; phylum Nematoda; class Chromadorea; order Rhabditida; family Trichostrongylidae; genus Ostertagia; species Ostertagia ostertagi. Next base: position 20,372 of record MU870302.1, on the reverse strand, counting down.
GATTTTCACGCGATCATCCATATAACTACCCTCTCTTCGCTGGCATATCCAACATAGAATAAGATTGCCACAGTCGATCTTTAGAATCAGAGCTGTAGAGACGAACAAGAGGAAGAGGTCCAAGATGCGAAGGTCTTAACAGTCACACCATTGCTCATTAGGTTGAGCCCTTTTCCACGGAGAAATGGAGACTTGCGATCTTGTAGCGCTCAAATAATCTTGGAACGCTCTTCATCAATCCGTTGAAGATGTTATTGCTCTGCTGGCTTACTCACCACACGGTGGTTTTGCTCACGGAAGGCCGCATTTCAGTACGGACTTTGTTCGGACTCCTTGTATAATTCGAGAGAAGACACCCAATTCCTCCTAAATTTTGAAGGAAACGCAGTCTTTATTTACCTAAGCGACTCTTCTCTCCGCACTGACCAGGATTTTGCACATAGTCGCTTATGCAGTATGAGCCGGCCGACATGGGAGGAAATTCTGCTCCTCAGCACATTGTCGAGCTATCCCACTTCAGTAAGTGCTCTAGCTTGAGCTTGTTACTGGGAAGAGAGGCGAATAACACGAGGTATGGTAAACTCGATGTCGACTGAGCCCACATATTTCCCCGCTTCCCTGATTCCCTTCACGGATCGTGAGAAATGGAAACTTTTTATGAGTGGCCCGATATTCATGAAACGGTGAAAATTCGTTCTGAAAAAGTTAATTGGGTTACTTGAGGGGGAACTTTGTCAGAAAAACACTATGAAGGTTTTCCGTGATGAGGAATCTAATGGTGATAGCAGCATTTCCAAAAAATGCACAGCAACTTTGGGGTAGCAAAAATTTAGGGTGGACCTATAATTATGAAACGCAGTGTATAGTGTTGCTAGAGCCCGCATAATTCACCTTGGCAGCACTTAAGTATATATAACATACAATATTCATGATTCAATATTGAACACCTGGTGTTTCGAAATTTGGATTTCCTGGATTCCTTGATTTCCATGTATAACACATTAATGAGTTTTCCTTTTTGATCCAGAGTTTTTCTAATTTGATTTTCACAGAATGAACAACTCATGGGAACCAGAGAATCTATCAACGTTTCAGCCACTCTCAGCATTCTCAAATCCGACTCGAAAACTGCTTTTTGAAACCTGTTTGTACTCTACAGCTTCTCTCTTCTTCTTGTAACTCGCATCGCTTGTTCTTATTGGTTAGTTGTTTTGTGCCATACGAGGTTTATAGGTGAACAGTTATTAATGTTTCAAATAATAAGGTATATTAATGTATTTATTTTGGTTTGTTATTCATATTTAATTATTATATAGCGTTTGTTGATTAAGCGCTTGAATTTTATACATCTATGAATAAATAAATCTTCCACCTATGAACCTCGTACGACACAAACAACTAACACGAGTAAGAACTATGTGTACTGTATCTTCAACCCACCCCCACCCCCCACCACAGAAAAACGATGCCCCTTAATGAGGAAGGTCTTTCAGGAAATGCCAAGCTTTCTCAAAACGGTTTTTTGCATGATATAGGGGTACATGCATGGAACACTGAACTATAGTTCATTTTTCCTGAGCGGCCCTTTGAATACCAAAAAAGGGGTTATGAAGTGGTCCGTGGTTCGAATCCTCACAGTGACAATTTTTTTGCATTTTCTGTTGGCGTTCCAAAGTTTACGAAAAAGGGTGTCAGCGTGAATAGCAGATGTCATATCTATAATTAGGAGCAACAGCAACCTTCATACGTAGATTTTGACTAAAAAACTGGTGGAGAAAGTTGCGACAC
>MU870302.1:1493-16723 GCA_036418205.1 Ostertagia ostertagi | reverse complement strand
AATTCATCACGTAGGCCCAACGCCTACGTATTCAAGTGATGCTACGGTTTTGAGTTGACGATAAAGCGTGGCGCGACTAAAAAAAGGGTAGATGAACGTCAAACGATTACTCTTTGAGTGGCAGCAATTCGTGTTCCGGCCAGGCCTGCCCTATTGTAAAATTCTTCAATGTTATTAATTGGTACCTGGCGTAGGAGAGGATAAAAACTGCGTTGAACATCTGCTGTTTCTACGTCATAATGAGGGCCGATTGAGATATTGGCTGGAAGTCGATTGCGCCCCGAGGAAATTGATAACGTAGGGCACTCCGTCTTCTGTCTTGTATGCTAAGGGGTGGATCCAAGGTAACTGCTCTAGGGAATGGCAAAATTATAATGACTGCTTCTAAAGAACCCTTTCGCTACTTTTTTTTCTAATTGTTTTTGGCCCTGGAATTGTTGAGAAGTCTCACATAAAAAGTCTAATAATCACATGTAGACTTGATCAGCCTGAAAGAAAAAATAGTTGACTTGTTTTCTCTGCCGGTTCTGTCGACACTCTGCCGTCGCCGCGCTATTTCGCGATTTGTTCACGTTATTCATTACTTTCAGTAATTAAATAATGGCTTCGATTAACAACTTCGATTCTCTTAGCATCGCGTAGGTTATACCAACACTGCACGCCAAATAATGATTCAGCTACTCGAATAAGGCTATATTACATCCGAAGATTATGTTACTTTCATACATTACATTGTAACGCTTTTGTTTGTAACTTTCTATTGAACACGACACAAGGTTGGTAAAGAAGCTTTATCGGCTAACGTTTCGGCGGGGTCGCCTTCGTCAGAGCCTGCAAAAGCCTTTTCAGTTTATGACAACCCGGCCAAATATCGCCGCCACCTTATAATAATAAAAGGATAAAGCATTTGCCGTTGATCAATCCCTTTTTGGGATGCGGCACGCATTCTATTTGTACATTCGTAGTGGCATTTGAATGCGATGTGGCCTATACAATGACTTGCGGGGGCCAGCCGATGTACAAGTCAGTGTTTTTATCCTCCCAGACAAGTCTGGTACCAATTAACCGACCCCGGAGGGATGGAAGGCTTGGTTGGCCCGGGCGACTCACGACCCAGGATTTGATCCCCGGACCGCTCGGTGAGCGTGCCACTTGCCACTACACCACTTCCGCCCCCGCTACCTTATAGAAGTTCAAAATCAACCAAAACATCGCTAGCCCCAAGAAGGACCACTTACCGCAATTCAGTCCGGACTTCTAGACCAGCCACAAAGCACAGCACCAGCTGCAATCCGGACTCTTTCCAAATGAGAGTCACTACTGGAAGGCTAATCTTATATAAGGTCTTAACTCCCTCGTTATCATGAGGCCTTCTTCCCTCTGATTCATTTTAGGACTGCTGACTTGAATCCAAAATGCCTCAAGGGTTTTCCGTGCAGATGTTTCTGATTCTTGAGCCAAGACCTTAAAGCGATACCCCAGGCAGAATCCGTGTGAGCGGTCCTCTTCGTCCTGTGAGGTAGTGCCCCAGCAGACAATCACGAACGTAACAGTCCCGTGCAACGAAAGCGCCCGAAAAAGGCGCTAGGGTCTTCTAAGCCAAGCTGCACGAGATGCACGGGCCGACTTGTCCGCAGCTGTGGGGTTCGCCGCAGCTGCGAGGCGAGTGTGCATGAAATGAGGGCCGCCCACATTGTTGCTTGTAGGGTCGTTGGGCGTTATTCCGATCAGATGATTCAGCAGTGCGCACAACCGCTGCGCAAAACCTTTTTGTTGTTTTTTTTTCTTTAAATCAGCATTATGACCGAATTTCTTCTATCTAAATCACTATTATTGTTATTATTCGTTGTATCATTTTGCAAAACCTTGCATTTTCAAAATCTACTCTTCCAATGGTCTAGCAAAGTGTTAATATCAAGTTCGGAAAACTCGTCCGGTTGCACCTCCCCTTGAAGGCTAGGCGAGATGTTACTGGAAGAGTGGAGGTTCCTGTTTAGGCTTCATCGCGGGTTTTTTTCGCTGTTTCTTCCATTTCCATTCAACAATGCACACTCACATCCGTTATCGATCGCTCTTACCCCGCAAATCCGTGCCTGAGTTGTGCCTTTAACTGTGACTTCAAAGTCATCCCCATCATGAATTTGAACCCTGTGGGCTCCTAAAGCAGTTGATGATCGTGACCTATTCTTGCCCTCTATGTGCTCCTTTTATACGTACACAGAGCGGTCTTGCCGTCTCGCCGATATACTCGTCCCCACAAGTGGAACAAGTGATTTTGTAAACCACCCCTGAAATGTTGCAGTCCCCTTCCCTACCGGTTGGACAGACTTACGCAATTGGGTATGACGGTCGTAAAGACGATTGCGTACGAGGCGGTGCTTCAAGTTATGGGGTGGAATGTTCACAATGGCAACTGTATTTTCCAATCCTGACCTTCTTAAACACTTTCTTATAGAGGCGCTAACTGTATCACAGACGAATGGAAGCATGAAGGGAATTTGTTAGTCTGTGAAATACCATCGGCTCCACCGTTTCTGGCCCTCCGGAAAGTCAATGGAGTCTCGTAGCCATTTGAAGCAGCTAAATCGTGTGCCATTTTAAGCGATTCTTTTCGCTCATCTTCTCCTTTGTGCACTTTTGTTTGTGCTGTCAAATTTCCAAGCCTGTTTTCCGTAGAGTTATCTATGGTATTCGAAAGAACATTCGCTTCACAATACTGAGTTTCTGTTTTCCCTGAATCTGTAATTATGTGTATTAAGATATAGCACTCAGAATCCAGCATATACAGGCGTTTTCATCAACTGCTTCTCCGGTTTTCATAAATATAGAAGCTTCAAAGCGAAACCTATTTAGAACAAATCGCATTCATAGGGCCTTCCTCAGACCAGATCTTTTTCGCTCCATTTTCTTACCATATTTATGTACGTGATACAGTTTGAGATCAGTAGGGTTTCGGACACGGGTTCAACATTTTTTTTATTCCAAGTTAGGTGGATTATCGCCGAATGGAATCCATCAGAGTCGTAAGTAATGACGAAGGAGACACTACTGAACGGTTATGAGGCTATTTGATGTTCAAAATGTTTTTGTCGAATAAAGACATTACGATATTACTTACCAACCTCGTGTCTGAAATTTACCAAAATCATTGCTATCAGAAACAAAAGGATTACTGGTGGAATCCTGCATTTGGTAGTTGCCTTTGTGGTCCATCAAAAGTCGATGTCGCAATGAGTCGATTCTAGTGGTGGTCTATGAGGTATTTTTCTGGATTTCGGAGGCTGAAAAAACCCACATTATTGCGCGAGTACATGTGTTATTGGAATGGGAGGCGTTTGGGTGCTTAATGGACGAGAAATGTGGAAGGATATTTTTGTCATGCAAGCCCATAGCCACTGTGAAGTATCTCATTTCTGCAATCCGACACAATATGTTGGTAGCTGGTGCTCGGGAGCGCGGGACGAGTGCAGCGACATGATTATGCAACGTCTCACTTGGAGCTCTAAACCAGCTCAGGCCAACCAGGAATCCTACCATCCAAAGAGATCATCTAGTGTCCTCCTTGTGAGGAACAATAATGCCGCTATCACAAAAACTCCATAACTTCCCAGAACCTAAACTATTGGCTACTAGTTTGACTTCACATTGTGCTTGCAATAGTCACCCAATGCATGTATGTATAGCACCGTTCATTTGTTCGAACGAGTATTGCTAGGAAGATTCCCCTTTTCTACCTTCTTGCGCTCTTAGTCTTAAATTTCAAGTCGTATAAACTACCAAACCCAGGGAGGTTTTACTTCCTGAAATAGTCCACGCATTCTTTTCCTCTGGATCTCTTTGGTGGCTCTTTGATGCGCAGTTGGCTTAGGTTATGCTTTACCGACCAACACTATTACATTGGTGTACAAAAGTTAAGAACGTGATAGATGAAGCCAACATAACGTATTGATAGCTTTGCGAATCTTATGTGCGCACCTCTAGGGTTTTTGTCATCTGTTTTATTAGTAACCAATAATCTATCGAAAATTTAATCAGTATGCAAATATAAGATATATCCTGTGTCCGAAAAAGCAAACTGATGATTTTGTAACTTAGCAAAATGCTGAAAAAATCGAAGATTACTATCCTTCTCCGCGTGGTGGCGTGCTGCACATGGTGCAGCACGCGGTCCGCAACGGGTTAACGGTTCCTGTTAATTGCTTTCAGTACTGCACTGTAGCAGCTCTTTCTCTGTGGGGTTAGGTTCCATAGAGTTATATTACTCGCCACTAACACGTCATGGAAAGCTACGTTCGTCCTTAAAGGACGAATTCACGATGAAAAAGCAACCCATTTCAAATTAACCTAGGGATGGTGAGTGGTACACGAAAGAAGGAAGAACCATGAGAAACGGCCCAGAACCCGAGAAATGGGACCCCTTCCTTGCCCGTTGATTTGAGCATTGATGCGACTCTCATCGCTGTGCCCTCTTCAACACTCAGCTATCTAATCACTCGCCACGTATTGAACTACGGCGAGTGATCAGATGATCGGTGGGCGGAGATCGCCGGACCCGCCAGCTTTGAGGCATGATAGGTCGCCGAGGTCAAATTTTTCCATGCGAATTGCGCGTCAGTTCGCACCCTCAGGAGGTCCGTGGGTCCCTCAACTAGGTCAGTTTCCCTTTCTTCGACCTTCATTCTAATCGTGAATTCCTCCTTTAAGTTTTGCACACCACTGTAGTACGGCACAGCTTTACGAATACTGAGTCAAAGAAAGCGAACAAGCTGGCTTCCACGCTGGATTTGCTACACCTCGCGTTATCACAATCGATAAGGTGTGAGGCAGTAATTAGTTGGACGAGTGTAAGCCCATGGAAGATATGATACGATGAGATAAGAAGGTGCGGCTGCTTGATAACGAGGTGCACTCTTCAAAGTGGAAGACGGACGATAACGATAATGGTTCAATCTCTAGCGCCGTCTATGCAAGCCCTTCTTCCACACTTCGATTAAGTCTTTGCTTTTATCTGCTGGCGCGGAGGCTGGATATAAAACGGTGGTCTAAAATTATCACTCGCGTTGATAATGGCGCCACCGCTACTAGAACTTCATGTGTTCTACACATTGGGACAGGACCACTCCATCCACTCAGTACAACTTCAGCTGTTCCCTTATCGTCCCTAATGAGAATTAATCGTGTAAGCCTTAATTAATTTAATTAAAGGGCTAGATTATATAGTAACTAACCAAGCCGGACTCGGCTAAGGCACAGCTTGTTGGGTCGAGCGAGATTTTCTTGTTCTGATCCACCCAAAAATTTCAGTTTTAACTCATCACTTTTCATCACTGGATTCTACCTAAGAAACGTCCTATTTTGACCCATTCTCTGAAGCCCGCCCCAAGTATACCAAACTTGAAGCCGTACCGTCATTTCAGCTCTCCAAGAATCCTTCTTTTACAATAGCGTTTTGGATTTTTATTTTTACTGTTGCACTCGCCATGAGCTTTATTTATTCACCGTGATAAAGTCGATTCAGCTATTTTTAAGGCTCGCGCGCGTGGAACGGGTCACCGAATATACTTGAGTGTAACCTATCATAATGCTGGCGCCTCATCTCATGTCCGGGTAGTAAATAGACAAAAACTCGACTGCAGCGGAGTAATTAAAGGAATGCTCAATTCACAGATGCCATTTAGGACTATTATAGTAGAATTTCGATTAAAAGGGCTAGTAATGGCAGGGAATGGGCAGAATTTAATAAGTTTCGCAACAGTGGACATCAAAGGTCACCCTCTGGAAAGTTCTGCCATCAGGTTCAGGTTCAGTGCCGATATTGTGCCGAAAGATGCACCGTGGGAGGGCACTGACCACGCTGTATAGTAACATTTTCAGACTTATAAAGTCCACGATTTCGAGCTATGCGGACCTAATAAAGCCCTAAAAACTAGCCAGTTCTCAAACAGGGTCTGCTCGGCTGGAAAACCAGTTTTACTTATAGCGTTGATAGAGACTTTTGTAGGATCTACCTAGCATGCTTCTCTGTCTATGTCACTTAACTGTTCTGTTATAATTTTTTCGTTAAGCTCGATAACTTGTTCTCTATTCTTTCTCGGCTTTTCACATGTCTCGAAATCAGGACGTGGTGAAAGCACTTCAGCCCTCAGTGACTTTCTGAAATTGAGTGGCTTCTTCTTAACCACCTTTTTTTTCTCGCCGATACCTTTTTATTCAATTGCTGTCTGTACTGCAAACTTCACCACAAAGACACTGCAATTCATTCTGGCACGCCAATGCATTGCTTCCACTATAATCCTGAATCCTTTGAATGGAAGCAAAGGATCATGGCTGTACAGATCTCAAATCAATGAGTGTTGCCGGTTGCTTGTCCCTTCCACTTTTGGTTTCACAGATTCAAGCTTCAAAAAGATAGAAATGTGAGATTTGTGAAAAATTTCCCCACGCTATCTACAAAAGGGCACAGGATTAAAAGGTAGCGTTGAGAGTGGACGATATCAATCTGGCTTACTCCAAAAGCACTCCTTCTTGGCTGAGCAAGAAGAAGTGCAGTCTGGTTGCCCTTCTCTACCAAACCATCTGAGGAAATCTATGTACTTGCATTTCGAAAATGTTGCTAACCTTCGATTTATCCAATTTTGCCTTACTTACTGATTACCCTTGTCTAATGCCTTATACCACCAGTATTGGTTTTATTCAACCCAGTGTTCGCATGGCGCCGCAAAATCAGCAGTCAACAAACGAAAGCCATTCAAATACTGCCATTCCATTTTTCTTCATTGACTACCATGTGCCGTAAATTTAAGTCGGCAATTAACCAGCGCACATTTCGAAGACTTTGCTTAGTTTGTTGGACTAGTTTTCACTATAATCGCGATTTCGTTTCCTGCCCGGAGTTTGGCTCTCTATGAAACATCTGTGGGTACTTTCACAGTGAAAGATACTACCATATCAAAACGAACTTGCATTCGTCGAGTCGTTTTTAAGTGCCAGTCGAATGTTACCTAAACAACAACTCCAACTTTATTCTATTTCCTTTCGTCTTTCCTATCTTCATTGGAAATAATCCGAATTCGACACGTATTTCAGAAATATCTTTCGTCGGAACAAAGCTATTTGACAGCATCTGTGTAATTTATTTTGTACAACAATTATTAATAAGGGCCGCACACAAAAGAAAGGAACAATTATTGAAATTATTCTGATCGGCGCAAATTCCGCCGAACCAATATAGCTAAGAAAAAAATCTCCGTTGCCTACACTATTCGCAGCCCGAGAGAGCGAGCGTTTCTTGAAAAGCCGTCTGACAGGTCTCGATGTCCTGCTAAAGATGGAATAGCCGAATATCAGGTTGTCCCATAATTGTGGATCCATTTTGGGAGTGAGTTTAAATTGTCAATTAGTTTAGTTTCGTTTTTCATGTGAGGCTTTGCTTTGATCCAAACATACGCCCGCGCTGTCATCATCCGAACCGTATTCGCTACTATAACAATTGAAGAAAATTTGAGAAAAATCATACCTGCCGTCTCATCTCTACAATACCCAGGAGGCTATTGATCGAATAAATGATCGGAAGCCTGAGTTTGAGATCATGTACACTTGCACCGTAAACAGTTCTTCCCTTCTGGGTGAAGAGCGCTAGAGGTCAAGACTGAGTTGCCTCTTGTTGGCACGAGGATAGGGCCACACAGAGGAAGTGGAAGATCGGCTAGCTTGAGAGTCTCTAATTTTTTATGAATATTCTCCGCAAGGTGGGGTCGAACGACCTCAGGAAAAAAGCAGACTTTGTCTTGCTTTACTTTCAAATTGAATGCGCCGCCATTACGCTGTAGATGTTGATCTTCTTCAGTGACTCTAGTATTACTAGGCGGCGGTTCCCAGCGCATGGTCACTCTCGTGCTCGTGCACCAATATCTCTGAAGGGTCGGACTAGAATGAGGTTTGGCTTTTGCTATCAGAACTCCCGAATCGTTCACGCTGGGCTACTGCTCCTCGGAGATTTGCTAGTACACTTCACGCAGTCCAGAACCCTGGTGAATAATAGTGGACGATCACTGATAAGTAAACTAAGGGAGATAAGAAGGAACATTTCTGTGTCCGATTCATGTCGTAGCTGTTATCGGGCTCACAAGCAGTTCGTCAAGATACATAACCACCATATTTATTTGAATTTATTTTTACACAACTCTACGTAGATGTCTACATTCCATTATTTTAACAAGTCGGGCATGCTCTAGCAAAAGGCGGCTAGTTCGTCCATATCCACGCTTCAGTGGCGCTGGGTACAGCAGTGAGATTGCCAGTTGAGGGGTAGTTGGAGTGTGGGTCATCTTCAACTAAAAAAGCCAACCTCTCGATAGAGTGAACTACAAGCAGACCGTGGATTGAGGGAGCGTGCCCTCGCCTATCTGCTGGTTGATTCTCTGTTGTTGGGCGTTTGAAAGATCCTAATCAGAAGTGATTAAGAAGGGAGCTCAAAAATAGGTTCCAGAAAAATTGAAATATCAGCCACGGAAGGCAGCATGTAAATGGGCTGAGTAATTGCTCAGGTAGGATAATGTGGATGCTACTTCGCAAAACATGTTTCACGCCTTCACCATTTTTCTTGGATTTTTAATAACAATAAATGTAAAGTGATTCACTAATTATGGGACAACCTAATAGAATTGACATCGCCCACCTTGAAATACGATTTATTATAGTACTTCATCTAACACAATAAAGCCCGTGCCGTATTTGTGGCATGTCATATTAGGTTGTCCCATAAGTAGTGTCGTTCTATTCAAACAAAAATGATCTCCTGGGATTCCATTGTTTTATATCAAGTTACGTACATATACACTATTTCAAATAAAATTCTCTGGTCTATAGAAACGATTCATTTCGCTTCCACATACGTTGCGGTGATTTTAAAATTGAGGCCTGCGAAATGGGAGGTCCAGCCGAAGAAAAATTGACCAAACCGACAACTAGCTCTAACTTTATTCTTCCTCGCGGAGAAATCAATCAATGATGTACCCACTACTTACTTACGACTCTAAACCTTTCGCTATTAGGCTTCTCAACAAGTCGCGTCGCTCCTTTTCGAGATTCGGTTTTTCCACAAGAACCAGGTCAAGCACCATCATTTGAAATCTGCCCCAAATTATCTTCGCAGCCGGAGCGCTGAAAATCTAGTGGAATGCTAAGAAGCAAGTCATGACCAATTTCGTATTCGAATTTCTTTACAGTTAGAGCCGGTCTTGTATTTTTGCGAGCCAGCAAAGCTTCCTCCTTTGACGGCTCTTTTGCATCCTTCAAGCGCTCTATAGCAACTCATATTCTTCAAGCATAGTTGTCACTGTCATTCATTCCATTTCTCAGCTATGTTTTTTAGGTTTTTGTTTTGTTGTTGCTTGTAATATTTTTAACGTTGTCTTAAATAGCGTACTAAATAAAGACAAAGATAAAGAGCTCTTGAAATCCGGCCCAAATTTTCCTTGCTGCACTGAACTGGACACCGAAAATCTAATGGAACGTCGAGAACAAGTCATGACTAAGTTGGGAATGTATGCCTCTTTGATTTTCTCATATTCTTCGGGAAAAATCTTTTCAAAAGTAATGTGGTCATTTACGTAGGCTGAACACCTTATCACGCAGGCCTAAAAGAAATTTGACCTAATTCTTAACGAATATAAAAACAAAACAAATGAGCCCAATAGGACAGAAATGTTTCCGTATTATGGCCCGGCGATTGAATAATATAACTATGGCTTTAGAGGGGAACCAAATCCCAACCTCAAATATTCTATCTACTCGGCTTTACGGTGAACAAAAAAACGAAAACGGTGAACGAAAAAACAAATTCGACAAGACACAACAATGCTTTTTCAATAACCTAGTGGTGGAAAGTTCAGGAAAGGCTATGCAATAGGTAGAAAGACACAATCAATGAATTGATCCTTTAGGGAAAGAGTGTCTTAGAGCAAGTTGTGCTCGAGCTGCTTTTTGGCTATTTTGCGTCCCGGCCGACCTCCCACTTCGCACGCACAAAATTTGAAAAGGATGATACTAATGTGAAAGAGAAACATATCGTGGTGTAGAGCAGACAATTTTCTTCCGGATGGTGTAAAAGGTTGTGTAAAAAGAAGAAATTTTTTAGGGGGGCGAAAAAAAGATTTCGTTTGAAAAAAAAACGACACGCCGTGGGACAACCTAATACATCCAGTAGCTCTCAAAAGCCTTCGGGTTAACGCCTCCTCGCTGTAGCTTTTTTTTACTGCTGAATCAGGTCAGTTCAAATTTCGATATGTTTTAGCGATTGATTTCCTACAACACTTGGAAAAAAAGGCCCCAACCGTAGTTCTGAGAGATGCGGAGAAAGAGTGGATAGTGAGGGAGCAGATTATTGAAAATTCCCAACTATGACCGATTTTGTGAATTTGAATTATTGTGAAAAGCTTAGAAGTCCACAAAACAGTCGACCGCATGGCGAATGGCACTAAACGGGGCGTTCTAGTTCCTCTGAGATTTTGAATGAAGACCTGGATATCTCGATAAAACTTCAAGCGCTCATTACAAATATGGAAATTAAAACCGCAAAATGAGCCTGCCACGGATGGTGTGAGCAGTCGAAGACGGTTGGAAGTGAGTGTCACATACGAATCACGCAAGCGTTCGAGTATTCAAAGTCGTAAAGGTAAAAGTAGGTAAGTCAAAGCTCTGGCTCGACTCCGTAGATGTAATACCTCTCAAAATCCCGCTCCAATAGGAGTAGAACTCTTGAGCTGAAGAGCGAGAGCACTACCACCACCCCGGCGGCGACTTTGGAATGCTCGGAAGCTAGCGCGTTTCATAAAATTGTGACGCTTTACTTCCTAACCGACTTTGACTGCTCACAACTTCCTTGGCAGGTTCATTTTGTAGTTTTGGTTACCATATTTGTAATTAGCGTTTGACCGTTTATTCGATATGTACAGGTCTTACATTGAAAGTTGCCCAAGTTAGACAACACCTCAACGCGGATCAGCGCGCGATTCATGCTTTGCTGACAACTCTTCTATCTCGCGCGTCAACTCATGCACGCCTGATACGAACATCCTCCGCAACTACCTTCATCTGACCAACCTCATTCACATTTCTCCAATCCGTATAGTGTTTGTCCGGCCTGGAGTGAACAGGGGTCAATGAGCGTGCAGTTGAATGAGTCCTTGCAGGGACGTAAACGTCACTCCGGTCCGACGAGCAGTAAATTCGGCGGTCTGAATGCACGTGCTAGAAAAGTGTGCGTCATATCCCGAGCAAGCGAGTTATACGATTTGATTGCCCGTAAAAATGTGGGACCACTACTAACTGTACGGTATTGACTTCGTCTTATAGCATGAGACCGTACCTCTGCTCTCCAAGAAGTTTTCGACAGCATGGTGCCTTCACCGAAATCCCGCTAGACATGAGTATGCTGATTCAGTGTTCTGTAGAGGCTTCTCTTCAAAATATAAAATTTGACCTAATTTGATTCAAGCAGAAACAAAGGTTAAGCCAACAAAAAATCCACTTTCACCGAGACTTCTGGTGTTAAACTGTGTGCGTGTAGTTCATTACTTGTGCACTGTTGTTAGTGTACCATACTTGGCGAAGCTTAAACGACAAATTCGGTACAATTCAAGGGTTCACGTTACAGGACCCATATGTCTCGTTTGGACTCTAAACCAGTATATTTTTTCGCTATGGGACTCATACACGCTCAGCTACAAACAATGTTGTATTTGTTGTTTTTTCCTTTCTTTTTTTCTCGTATACTTTCTTCGCTTCATGCTAATTCTTGCTCGGTTTCGTATGCTCATCCTTAAGTTTTAAAAGCCCTTAGAATAAGCGAGAACGCTTTGTTTATTGTAGAGGACTAATTAAAGTTGAGTGGTCTTAGAAAAAGGGGAAACTTCAAAGGAGGGTTCAAATCCGATGTGCCCACCCGGCGATGCACGCGGGCTGCATGTGTTAAAGAATTATGTCAAAAAAGTGTCCTTGATCGACTTGCCCCTCCACTCTCACAAACCCACCCCACCCGCTTCGGACATGCACTCAATAGAGTGGATTAAGACGAGTTAGTCATGAAACTACTCTCGTGGGCACCCAAGAGGACTCTGAGCCAGTCACACTGGGCTAGCCAGGCTTTCCATCAGGTTGGAATGGCAGCAGATTCGTTTGCAAAATTGAACGCAAATACCTGGTATGTTTGGTGCAATCGTTGAGGTGAGCCACACAATTTGGTCTTCAACCATACACATACATATCTTGCGGTGGGCAATAGATTAGTACGACACTTGTTTTCGTGAGAAATTGGCCCAATCAATGTGTGATCAAGACAACAAGCAGCCTCTTCATTCCGCTGTTCACCTTTCACTAGTTATCGCGTCTCATAACAGTGCCTAGTATTACTTAGAAATGTTTGGCGATTAACGAAAACTCGTCATGTATGTGCCGAAAACACCGTCCAGTATTATGTACAAATTTATTTATTCGTTTATTCTAGAATTGTCCTTAATTGCAAGGACTCAAGCAAGATCAGGCAGCCACAAATGGCCGTTCAATGAGAGGTGATGGGCGCGGTGTTAAGCCACGCCCTCGGCGCTTGGCTTGTCGTCTACTGCCTTATAGTGGCCCAGCGTTGTATAACACACGATTACGAGCTCAACAACGTTCGCCCTCAACCATCTCCTGCTCTCGGGGATAGAAAATGTAAGAATTTTATGCATAGAATCGAGTGATGCACTTACTACTGAGAAGGTTTATTTTCTACCGAATGACTCCTGGAAAGAGTGCCGTGCATGATTTGATCGGAATTTCCAAGGCAGTGCCATCACAACAGCTCAGGCATAAACCACGCTCTCATCAGAAGCGTACTTAAATCACTATCTTTCAAGGTCGCTCTCAAATTCGTGTTGAAATCTAGTCGTAGCTGTTGTTTCAAAAATATTATTATACTTTCCACTCCATAATTCATAACTAACTAAATTTCATTAGTGAACCATTTTACAGAAATTTACACAAAGAGAATAATCGAAGCATGATCCTGTTGAGTCGAAAAAAAGCCTCTTTGCCCTCGAATGAATTATTCCCGACTCTGGCCTTAGTTCTCTTTTGTTATCGGGAAGGTCCTGCCTGGATCGATAGGAAAAAAAGTGTACAAGAATGGCTATTCCCTATCTGTTTGCTTCTTAGATAAAATACGAATTCGACTATTTCCGCATTTCTGCGCGATTTCGTGAAGTGGAATGCGTGGCGCATCACCAAAAGGCAAGCCAATTATCCAATTTATAACCTACTTTGTTTTTTGTATCATGCGAAACCTATATTGAGTTCCGTAGACACTAAGGGCATGAAATTTTCTCTCATATACGATACCGATCCGTGTGGTTTCGTAAGCCTTGATGTAATCAAGAGGTTTTTTTGGTTGCTGCAACCCCATGCCCGGTTCCATTGTAGCAAATCAGATTGCCGCGGAAATTAGTAATGGTAGATAAGGGGTCGTAGCAATTGCAAAAGACGATCTAGAGGAAGACGTCACGGAAGTTCGACTTAACGCGCTGCAGGCAGCTAGACATAGTGACTGTGGGACAGAACTAAAGAATACGTTTTCAGAGAAATCATAGCAAGAAGAACGTTGAACGGTTCTCAGTTTTCGGATCGCAAGGAATTTTCAGGCGTGAAGCGTTTTTAGTGCAATACTTTCAAGGCTGAAGCGATTGTTTCAATAGTTTCGTTAGGCAAGAAATAAATGCCACTGCCTAAATTTTATACATGATTCGGCCTAGCGCTCTCAATGATATTAGAAAACCGTCTCATTCCGCTAATAATTCACCGTATATTCATCGATGATAAAATAAAGAGATTCGCTCCACCAACAGCATCATAAGTTGTTAACACCTGACGATAACTGGCGTGCTTACGAGGCCCTCTCCAGAATATTCGTTCTCTTTTGCGCAATGACAATTAATTAACGCGTTGCTATACTAACGAAATTATCGTAGACTTACGATGGCCATATTCTTTGAGCATCTTCACAATAAGTGTTTCGGAAGAAGCTTTGTTATAAGTGTACGGATATCTGAGTTCGCTTTTTCTTAGTTCAGGAAGTTTTGGGGCCGATTACTATGGAAAACAATATCTCAGAAAGTCCTTTTTGCTCATTAATACTGCGAAATATGTTGCTTATTGTTTTCTATTGTTGGTTCACAATTTAACTTTCCCCCAATTTTTATACTTTTTCTGAAAATTCCTGGGTCCAGTGTGCAAATTCGCATGTGTGTACCAAATGCATCAAAATTCTTGCTGAGAGCTGTAACCTCCGCCCACCAAACCAGCATTGCATTTGATGGAGGGAATACTACCATTTAAAATGCTCATCGGTTCCTCAAACAAGACAGCGCAAGCTCTATTGAAGTACAACCCGCGCCCGCAATCGTCGTCAAAAAGGAGGCCCTAGTTTAAATCAGTCGAGACGGGGCTGCACCAGTCTTGTGCTGAAATGGTAGGACACCTTAGCAGTGACTGATCGATGATGCACAAACGCTTTAACGAAGTTGATTGCACAAGAAATTCTAATAAATGTGCTCATCTGCTACTCACGTGTGCTCAAAAAGGGTGCGTTTTTGACCCATGTGGCAAAAAAGACTCCGGGAAAAATTGTCCAGTTGAGCTGGTAAGTTATAACTTTTCCACCATACAGTGCAGACCCTACTCTAACTAACTGTATACTTCTTTTGTCCAGGCCTAACTTTTAGCAAGTGAGAGGGATGATTTGTCAGATGATGTCAAAACCGACCTACCTCTCTTTTTCGACTCAAAAAATTCCTAGCTTTAATCGTACGAGGTTTCCACTCATACTGGTAAATGGGAAAGTGCTAATGAGTCATTCGATGAATATGCTGTTTCACTCCCCGGATTCTGAATTAAAATATTGGTGGTCCGAAACTCGTGGTGAAAAAAACGACACTAAGATATCCATTACTAATACTTTCTTCAAGGTTGAGCTTGTTTTTCATGTATAGAGCTCTCTTTTTGTTTGCAATTAGCTAAGGCAATAATACAACTTGTGACAAAAAGGGATTTGTGTCCAACCTCATTTACGAATTCTATAAAGGAAAAACATGAAATTCCCAGACCGGTCCATAGTTCCTTCTTGAATTATTGAGAAGATTTTTGCTTGGTTCTCAGTCACTGAGCATTTCTTAGAGATGAATGAGGTTTAAACTCTT
>MU870301.1:13052-32305 GCA_036418205.1 Ostertagia ostertagi | reverse complement strand
CCAAACTCGAGCATGAAGCCCTACTCATTTTGTACCAGCAGCAAAACCTCCGGCTACAGAACGGGTATGTTCATGGTCATAGCGCGAGCCCACCGAAGCCCAAGAAACATGATTAACCTTTCAGGCAGACCGTCCAGTGATGCTGTTATAGAGCCTGTTCCTTAGCTTCAACCTCTAAGCTACTACTTTTTGTTGGATCTACTGGCTTTATACTGAACACTTGCAACCGTTGCTGCTAGAAGGGGCTATACAACTCTAGCAATTTGGCTGACCTAGCTAAGATAACACCTGAGTTTTCATCCCGGATTGGCGCGCGCTAACGTCCCCTCTTATTTTCGTAGGGACACCCCGGCTTGAAAAAGGGTGTCAAATTACGGTAGTACCTTTGACTAGGAGGTGGTGGGTATGTGCACCAACAGCAGTCAAAGGGTTACTGGGTAGAACCACCAATCCCACGAGGGGGATCTTCCACTTCACACGCACACTTCCGCAGCCAAGTTCCTCTCCTCGAGGCGCCATTCGGCCTGTTAGCGGCATATCTTGTTCCGGGTAAAGGCGTTAATGGTGCGTGGGAAGTATATGCACGTCGGCAGTGGCTGATTAAATGTGCCGAGAAAGTGAGTCGGCCGGGCAAAGTAACGGCAGCATGTCAACGGCACATTGATGAATTTTCCATGTAATATCTCATGAGTCCGCCGCGCTATTAAAGTGCAAATCCGTGGTTGTGAAGGAATTCCTTCCTATCCCCCTTCTCCTTTCACAGATCTCTAGCTTCAAGTAATTGAACGAGCTCAGCAGCGCTTTCGCAAGATAAGGTGAGAATCCCGAGGTCTATGCCTAGGAAGGAGCAGGAACTGTGGAGCAAGCAAGAATTGCTCTCGCACAGTGGTATAACCCCGGCTTAGGCTTGCTCTGTTTACAACAAAAAAGACATGTTTGACGTAGTTTCGAAAGCGCTGATTTTTCAGTGCCCCCATGTCTTGCGATAGTGCCTGTGCTTATTTTCTGGCCAGTGTCGCTAAAAAGCTTGCCCTGAGATTATGTTAATAAGCTCCTAGAAAACAAAAGGCCTCAAGCTAGAAAGCTTTAGTTTTCGGCGTCGAACAGACCATACTTGGGGTACGCCATGCATCCCACTTCCATTCAAGCATTTGAAAGCGGCAGGACCTTTACAAAGACTTCGGTAGCAAGCTCATGTCAGTGTTTTCTTCCTCCCAGACAAGTTTGTTACCAGAAGACCGACCACGAAGGGGTAGAAGGCTTCTTGGCCTGCGTGCGATCCCTGGACCGTGCAGTTGGGAAGCGGCGCCACTTGCCAGTGCACCACATCCTCCTATAGAAAGGCAAAACTGCGATTCAACAAATTTTGCAGTTCATGAGATAATCGGAAGCGCTGTTCCGATTTCCGATTTCCGATGCCAAGAACAGATAACAGATTTTTCAAAACGATTGAAAAGGTTTTTCCTAAGTTACTGACAAAAGCCGTCAACGCCAGGTATTTGATGAGGGAGTTAATTTCATTGATGAGAAAAGTTACTGTCAATCTTGGTTGGAAGCTAAGCAACTACGCTATGAGATTTTGATGAGGACAAAGTCATCTTCGTAACCTTGAATTCCGGTGTTCCGATTTCCGGTCTTAAGGATGGTCCCTATGAAAAATGAAGACTTATAAGCTCTTCGCCCTCCGCTCTAAAGGACATACACGCCATTTCTTTCTTATCTTAACAACACAAGAGTATTATGGGTTAGCACAAAAAGTTAGTGCCTAACCCGTTCCGATTTCCGAATTCCGCTTTTCGAAAATATAGCCCGCGTAACGCTGTCTTTCGGAATACAAATCTAATGGGCTTCAAAAATGTGAGCAACATGAAACATAACAAAGTGCAGATAATAAAAGATAAAGGATAAAGCATTTGCCGTTGATCAATCCCTTTTGGGATGCGGCACGCATTCTACTTCCATTTGTACATTCGTAGTGGCGTTTGAATGCGATGTGGCCTATACAATGACTTGCGGGGGCCAGCCGATGTACAAGTCAGTGTTTTTATCCTCCCAGACAAGTCTGGTACCAATTAACCGACCCCGGAGGGATGGAAGGCTTGGTTGGCCCGGGCGACTCACGACCCAGGATTTGATCCCGGACCGCTCGCGTGGTAAGCGTGCCACTTGCCACTACACCACTTCCGCCCAAGTACAGATAAGAAAGAGTTATGGGTTCTGCTAATTCTCAAAGCACAAATCTATATTTGAAAGAATCAAATAAAGGGACAGCCTTATCAAATTAGCAACAAAGCAGCTATCGGAAACGCCATGCACTTGTTTTTTATCCGAAATAATTGAATTGATTGAATGCAGCGCGAAAGGTAGCAAATAAATCGGTTTCTATTAAGCATTCAAGTAAATCTCATTTTCGTGGTTTTTTTCGGCCCGAGTTCTTACGCTGCTTTCCAAGTATTGAGGCTCTCGTCATTTTCTTTGCTCAATTTCCCATTTCCGATAAAAGACATGCCTAGTGCTTAGAAAATGAGCGCCCTCTTCGAGCGGCGTTTCCGCTCATTTGCGCTTCGAAAACGCGATAAAACCTTCTTCGGCGCTGAGAATCCGTTTCTGAGACGCCTCATGACAGCGGGGCAGGATAGAGCAGAGTTCGAGTTCAGAAGAGCTCAAAACTAGGCAAAAGTAACACCTCGTCACGCTGTCATCCCTAGCCGAGGACTGGCCCGGCCCCCGTGGCCATCAATAGGAGTCTGATGGAGAATCAGGAATAGCGACGATACTCGGAGGCGTGGGAGACTGCACCGGTGCTGAAAGCGGCATTTTTTCGTGGCTCTGCACAGAGGGACAAACGACGGAGTATTCTGTGCCGATCAGGTTTTCTGGGATGCGCCATGCCCTCAACTTCCACCCAAATTGCAGAGGCACGCACGCGTTCACGGCAGCTTAAGTAATTTGCGGGTTACGTTTAACCAAGAATGATGAAACCTTTTCGGAATAAATAAGAAGGTTCGCTTAGCTCCTCCTTCAGGCAAAGTAAAGACATGGTTTAACCCGATTTATGGCACCGGAATAGTGGATCCCTAAGAATGGAAGGTTGCTTCAAGGTGAGCTGCTTCGATCCAAGATACCCAGGCCACGATAACGGCGCCATTTACCACTACACCTTTGTCGCATTCGACGCCTTCTGTAGGAAATCTTAAGAAGCCATCTCATAATCCAAGCTAACCGGATCGGAAAAATGCCGAACAAAAAGGTTCAGTAAGCTTATTTTCATTTTTTCGGCGTGACCCCGTGCCGCAGTTGCATAACGTTCCATAATTAATTATGCACGCCGTTGGTTCATTGAATGCATGAAATATTAAGTGGATGATGACAAGGCCGGGTCAAAGACTGGACTGGTCACATGGCTGGCGTAACGTGGCATCGCCACAACCGTGGCACACACTTGCAGTGCTGTGGGGATCACTTAAGGCCGATGTCAGACTTTGCGAATCGCGCGATTCGCTACTAGCGATTCGCGCGATTCGCTAGCGTCCGCGGTCGCGTTGCGGTACCAGCCAATTGAGTGATTCACTGGCCGCGACGCGACCGCAGACGCTAGCGAATCGCGCGATTCGCAAAGTCTGACATCGGCCTAAAGGAGCGATCGGGGGAAGCATATGCACCACACGAAGCAGTTACTTGGCTGCCAAGGAAGCGAGGTGTGGCGCTTTCCACGACGAAAGGTGCGCTGGTTGCTGAGCAGGACTTCGAAAAGCTCCGCCCCCAAAAGCGATCCGCCCACTAGTTTAGTTGGTTTGGACGAGCTGCGTTGCCAGCAGGCACAACTGAAGCAGCGGTGAAGCTTGGGATGGTACTGTAATGCCATGCAGTGAATCCTCGTCAACGCGGGTTTCAAAGCTGTTTTACCGCTGTTATGAGCGAACAACCACGCCTAAAAAAAGGGGGTCCAGTTGTGTTTCTTGGCACATTTTCTCCGATTTTTCTGCCACTGGCGTACCACTGAGCACCACCAGTCTCCTATAAACCCTTCTTGGACCTATTACAATCGCTGCTGGACGCGACACACCAAGACGGTTGAGATGTGCAGAACAGGCCTGATACGAACCTCCTATTTTATATTTAACCTATTTCATTCTATTTCGAATACAGCTTAGTAATAAATCCAGAATGAAATCCCTGGCATGTTGATCGCATGGACCAGAAAGCATTCTATACAGCCATATGACATTCAAACGCTACTACGATTCTCAACGAAATCGAGTGCGTGGCGCATACCGAAAGGACTGATTAAAGCCAAATGGCTTCAGGGTTTTTCTTCACAAATCAGCGTTTATTTCTCTCTGATTCCCTTCCATAATTCCAGGACTTGTTCTCACGAGAGCCCAATTTTCTAACAGAAGAGCAGCTCGTATGGCTTTGGAGCAGGAGGTTGGGTAATCACCAAAATAGGGTCTGTAGTACACCTAGACTCACGCCAGAATGTGGGAGAAGCACAGCAGAGAACAAACAAACTCTCACATTCTTCACCTACAAACCCCTCACCTTCCTATGGCTCAGTCGTAAGAAAAATACTGTGACAAGACTCCCTCAGTTAGATTTTTTCCTCCCTCCCCCCCCCAACGCCATGACTGCTCCAAGACAGTTATTAAAACCTCCCTAAAACAAGTCCTACGTCCCCACATCCTTTCCTTAACTATATGCGTGCCAAAGCTTCAAATCCCCCGGCTAGAAGTGCAGAAATTTCCTTGCAGGGTTTTCTCGAGAAAACTGGCTTCAATTCCATCGAAATTTTTCATCCGAGGCGATATCAGCAGAATCGGATTAGCTTCGTTATGGGCAGCCAAAGCTCAATCTGCTGCCGTTGAGGAGATGACGCCGGCGAGAACGAGACGAAAGAACTCCTGCTGCTGCTGCTGATGCAGCAGCATAGCGAAAAGCTATCCAAGCGCTCGTTCTGTCGATGAGCTCCATCCTACTTCCTGACTGGATTTACTAAACCCCCCGTCCTCAAAAATCCGCTTTTCCAAAGCGGATTTTCCCTTTTTAACCCGGGGCAGAAACCCGGCCTTGTCTCTGATCAATACGCTTAATGAAAGACGAGAAGAAAATTGATAGTGAAGAAGTGCTGTAACATGTATTGGATGTGTCTGGCCAGCGACAGCCGGCAATTAGCCTTACACAGAAATTGTGCAACAATTTCATGGCATGAGCCTTCGAGGCCAAACAGAACAGCTGCCAGCCAGCGATGGCCGGCTGAGCACGAGGGAGCCGACGTGAGACAGCGCCGAGATCCTCTTTCAGCAGTTTAAAGGATTTTTTCATGAGCAGAGTGTAGTTTTTTGATGTTTTCAAAGAAAAGGTAGAATTGCATGGACATCGTATGGCTACGTAGCCGCAGCGCTAAATTCTCGGATATAAGGATAAGGATAAAGCATTTGCCGTTGATCAATCCCTTTTTGGGATGCGGCACGCATTCTACTTCCATTTGTACATTCGTAGTGGCGTTTGAATGCGATGTGGCCTATACAATGACTTGCGGGGGCCAGCCGATGTACAAGTCAGTGTTTTTATCCTCCCAGACAAGTCTGGTACCAATTAACCGACCCCGGAGGGATGGAAGGCTTGGTTGGCCCGGGCGACTCACGACCCAGGATTTGATCCCCGGACCGCTCGCGTGGTAAGCGTGCCACTTGCCACTACACCACTTCCGCCCAATTCTTGGACATACGGTACCAGAACTGTCGGGTATACCATACAGGGTAGGTATGGGTTGGGGTAAAGGAGAAAGTATTCATGAGGATTGTATACCCTCTGGGATTTAGGGAATTAGAATTGAGGTTTGGCATCGATCGATCCCTTTTCGGGATGCGCCATGTATTTGACGTCCGCTCGGGATCGTAGGGGCCTTGAATGCGATTTGGCCTAAACAATGACCTTCGCGGGACTGCCGCTGTAGAAAGCACTGTCTTCACCCTCACAGGTAACCCTGGCATCGACTGAGCGACCACAGAAGGATAGAAGACCTAGGCGAGATTCGGCCCTGGGTTTGACTTACCGACCTGCATGGTAAAATGTGCCGCTTGTCACTATACCATCTCGACCCATCTGAGTAGGGGTAGGCCGTTATAAGGGATAAGGGCAACCAGAAAACAGCATGTAATTATGCGTCATCCAGAATCATTACCTTTAGGGTACACGGCTAAGGTAAGCACAACGCTTATGCATGACCACAGTAGCCAAGTAACCTTTCGGCTTCACCGGGACGGCGTGGCGCGCAACTTAACGTAGCACAGCCCTCATTGTTCGCTAGTGGCTCTCGTTGGCCGGTTATATTACCGGCCGAGTCGGCTGCATCTTGCATCGCTCAGCTTCGCTTTGGAGAACTTTGATCAGTAGTAGACTAGCTGGAGCAAGCATAAATAAGGATTCTGCTCGTTCACTGAGCTTATATGTATCGTAATCAGAAGCTCTATTCCCGTTGAGGACACGTAAAAGCGATGCGCCCAAATTTGGCGACCAAGAAGCCAAATTGGCCATTGGCCATTTTCCGCAATGGGTAGCATGCTCCGTGATATAAACACCAACATTACGGCGGGGTTTTCCCTTTCCCAAACGGAATTCCGCTAAAAATTCCGCCCCTCAACCCCGTACAGGCCTTCAAAAGGGATTAACATGGGCGTGGCCTGCGGACCATTACAGGATAATATTTCTAAGATAATCCATTCCAAGATCATCAACATTAAAATGCAAGAAATGGGTCTAGAAATTCGCTATGTTGATGGTGGCCTTCACGACTCGAATAACCGAGGGTACATAAGCTGACATCAGTCAAAATGGCTACATCTATCCAGGATTGCCAGCTGATGACCAGCCGTTTATTCTCAGCGGAAATTCCGATTTTCTGGAGTGCTCACAGTCTAACAAGAGCTCAGGAAGACAATGTTGGCGCGGCGCGACTGTGTGACTCCGCTATGAGTAGTGCGACGCGGCTGCGTAGAACCGTTGACGCGAGCCACTGCGAAAATCGTGCCATGTTTGACGCGCCACGCCGACCATGAACACACGAAGTGCACAAGAACCCATCCGAAGCCGTGCGCCTTTCAGTGATGCTGTCCCAAATTGTTCCGATTTCCGAATTTCGTTTCGGACAGCAATAATCCTTTTTCGTTTTAGCTTTCCTTGCAAGAGTTACACTTGGAAGCGATTAAGATTATTAGTGCTTAAAAGCGCAATACACACTACATGGAGGCATGGGTAGCCGAGTGGTTATGGGTGTAGATTCATGTCTACACCTTCGAAATTCGAAGGTTCGATCCCTGCCCATGCTTAACTATGAAATGCAGAAATTGGGAAATGGTTCTATTAGCAGCGTCATGATTTGGGTAGTCGGACTAAAATGTGGAATAGGTGGTGCTATTTGAGCTAAAAATGAAATACGTGGAAGGAAATGCCAAAAACGTTCTGAATAAGACCCTCTTTTTGGTTGATTCAGGGCACTGAATACAATCCCACGGAAGAGAGTGCGTGAGCGGTTGAGAGACTCTGACGACAAAGAGACAAAATAGGATAGGGACGACAGAGACGCAGACAGGGGCAAGGTTTTCAAGGGAGGGCGAGATAGGATAGAGACAAGAGAGACGCAGGCAGGGGTAGGATTTCCAAGAAAGGCGGAACTGCATTTATTGGGTAATACGGCTTTTTTCTGCGCCATTCGCCGCCTTTATGGCATCTATCACCTCCTCTGATGCGATTTTTTTGTGGTTGGATGGGAATCAAGGGGGGGCGATTATTCTGTAAATAAACGGCCTCAGTTCACCGGCACGAGCTGGTGGTCGCCATCCGTACTGTTAACATGCATTACATACGCGGTCGTTTTGCAGATGTTTTTGCAGTAAAGAGCCTTAAGCATGCCTTAAAGGACGAATTTACGATGGAAAAGCAACCCATTCCAAATTGAGGTAGAGATGGTGAGTAGTACCAGAAAGAAAGCGAAACCACGAAAAACGGCCCAGAACCGGAGAAATGGGACCCCTTCCTTGTCCGTTGATTTGAGCATTGATGGACTCTCATCGCTTTGCCCTCTTCAACCCTACGCTCTCTCAGCTATCTAATCACTCGCCACCTATTGTACTACGGCGAGTGATCAGACGATCGGTGGGCGGAGATCGCCGAACTCGCCAACTTTGAGCCATGCTAGATCTCAGAGGTCAAATCTTTCGATGCCGATTGCGTGTCTGTCCGCACCCTCAAGAGATTCACCGCTCTCCCCACTAGGCGATTTCTCCCTTCTTCGACCTTCGTTCTTTCCGTGCAATCCTCCTTTAAGAACGGCCGACGTTGATTCACGTTTCATGGATGTAAATCTCGAATTAATAGCAGCAAGAAAAACGATGGATGTCATTGAAGCGCGTATTCGTTCATGTTTTCAAGGGTTTTTTCGATGTTGACTGGTCCCGCCACGAAATTGAAATCCTGCCGGGTGGTGATGAATTGTGGTGAAGGCACGGTGACGATGACGACGACGACAACGCGTCGTTTCACATAACGCGCGCTCATCGTCGTGACTCATCAAACGTGCGTGACTGCAATGTGACATAGTCGATGATTAATAGATGAGCAACCGCATGGATGGATGTACACGCGTTCACCGGAACAAATGATCCGCACGGGGCCCCGGTTCTTCCGGCCGACCATTGTGATGACTTTGGTGTTTATTGTTCCGGCGAGACTATTTCAGTTCTCGTTGAAGGTCCGGTCACCAGAGCTGCGCGATCATTAAAGCCTAAGATTATGCTTAGGCTTAGGCTTAAGCTTAGGCTTTTGCTCACACATTGGCTCACGCTCAACTCGTTGAAGACAGCATGGCGCGCATGCGCGTCAGAATTTCACTCGCCATTCCAATTACTTTTTATCCGATTTGTTTGGCATTTTTCGTTTTTCAAAACTGTATGCATGCATTACCTTATTCGAAAAACTTTACCAGTAGCAGAATTATTGAAGAAGTTATGCCAATGGTGAAAAAATAAAAGGTGCCAAGGTGAACGCATAGCGACTGTCGTCTGTTAAACGTTGGGCCAGGATTGAGCCCTAGGCCTGCTGAGAGCAAGTGAGTGCTTTCCTAATTTTGGGTAACCTGACCTGATGAGTAGAACTGAAGCACACCCGTGAACCGTAAGGCTAGGCAACTCAGAGTTTTGTAGCGCTGTCTGGGAGCTCTCACACATGCACACTATCACTGCATCTCTGCTTTCTTTATTCTCTGCTTTCTTTATCTCCTCAAGAAGGGTTAGCCCTAGTACTACGCAAAATGCTTTTCCGCTTGCAATCTGACCCGTTGATTGATCGAATCGTCTTGTCACCCGATTGCGAAGGATTGAAGGAAAAAAATCGACCAATACAGTAACCATATACAGTAACCCTCAGTAGTAAACAAACGGTGATCGTTTCGTTCCAGCAATGGTCTCCACGTCCGAAAGCGTTCCGATTTCCGAACTCCGCTCGATTTCGTCTTGGAAGACCCTTCAGATCCTAATACTACTTTCCCTCTTCTTTCACTTCTTACTGTTCCTATATATGGAAATCAGGCCAAAGCAGTTGTTTTGTGGGCCCTCAGTTGAACCCGCGATTACGGTAGGTTCTGCGTGATGAACATATGGCGAATAATCTCTGATAATTTGCCTAAATGATTTTTTGGCACATATCAACGCTATGGGTGTTATCTATCGATCAAGAAAACCAGGACATTGGTCTTCAGTAGGAAATAAATGTTCTCCTCATACTTCTTTGATGGGCCAACCAGCTGCTCATAAAGTAGCAGAAAGATCAGGAAGACAACAATCAAATGAAAGCTTCGATTTCCGACTTCCGACATCCGCCCGCCCCTTAAATTTCTGAACACTACACTTTAGCTTTGCAAAGAAGCGACTTTTTTCAGTAAAATCCTTGGCGCAGATGTGATGGTCGCAAATACTGTCAAGCACAAGCACCCACACTGGTGAGATCGAATTTTGGGTCAAGTCCTGCTAAAGCTTTCTCCATCCGCTATCACAGATCGCTTTCATGGCACCAGAACGCCTGGGGGAAGATTCCATAATAGTAGTCAAAATAAGATCTTCAGCTATGAAGGGAAGTATGCTATACCTTTCCCTCCACGTGGTCAGAGATCTACACCACGGTCACCCGTACGTGGCGCTGTTCCCAGCGAAGGGGGGGGGTCGTATTTTGGGTTGGTGAAGGCGAAAAGGTTGAAGAAACCCTCTCCCCTCCCCCACTTTTCCCCGCTACGTTTCGAAGGGGAAAAAAGGGCGGAGTTGGACTGTGTCGACTGATCTTCGAGTCAAATCAGCCATGATGGCGAGGGTGGTGGTCCAGGATGGGGAGCAGGAGGTCGTATTTGGGGCCCTCCTAAGACTGATAGGAGATGTGGGGGGCCCTTATAATCGAGGGGTCTTCAAATTTCTGAAATCTGTGCTTGACCATGATCTACACCCCGGGGCAGAAAAATGAATTCTTAGGCCAGGATACATCAACACCGTCCAGAACATCTATACACGGGTTCAGACCGATCTACACTTACGCCATGACCATTCTTTGACTGTAGGCGTGCTGAAGCCGACACACTCTTATGTAATTATTATGTTATTAATCAACCTAGTAATTATTACCCGTCCACGTAATTAATAATAATAATAATTATGTAATTGTTATTAAGTTGTCATTAGCGATAATCTTTATTAGTCCTCCTACAAAGAACGCTGATAGAAGCAAATGTTATTCTATCAAGTGATAGCAAGTGATACCAAGAGATCTATGCCTGGTAAAGAAGAACCTCACCGAAGGGTGGTCTCAGAAAAAGACTTCAAAATTTATGCTCTCTCATAAAACTCGACACAACTAACTCTTGGGAAGGGTGTGGCCTTGGGTTGGGGGGGGGACTCCGCAGAGGATTCGATCGCGGCTTCAAAATCTATCCCAACATGTGGGTTGACCCTTCTTTCGAAACATTTATTAGTCGTAATAGGCACAACTTAAAATAGTACATTGACGACATTTGACCCCCACTCTTGCAACTCAAACATCGCAGCAGAAGGAAATTGTGGCTTCTCAATCAGCAAAATAGACCTATTTCGCACGTTACGGCTCTTACCCTCCGACCTCCCCCCCCTGAAGTTCATGCGAACTGTCGCTTGAAAATCACACAGTAGTTTCCGTTGTTAGAGTTGCACAACGACTTGTAACGCCTTTACCGTGGACGGTTTTGAAAGCCCGTAGACCACAAAGAGTGTTCTCTCTGAACACCGCAGTGTGAAGGTGAGCGGCTAGTTAGGCGCTAAGCCCTGCTTACTAAGAAGATAAACCTGTAAACAAGTCTCAATGACACTTTTTCTCGTTCACACTGTGTAGTTGCAGCTTTAGCGGCTTAGACCATTCCTGTTGTATGAATCTCAGTTGAGGTGTTCGTTACAAACTTGGGCGCTATCGCAAAATACGGGGGCATTGTAGCGGAAGTACATTTAAAACACGTAAAAGATCTTCTTTTTGCTGAAAATGGGTCTAAGCATCAGGTGAAGGAGGAGAGACCCCAGTGTTTAAGCAACTACCATTTCCCCACCAAGTTACTGCCCCTTATAGGCTCTGACCTGGAACATGTCCTCTTATTCTGGGATAGCGCCAAAATTTTTCAACTGCTCAGTATTTCCATGATGTTTTACGGATGCTTTACCCTCTTTGGGTAGGCGCGGCCCAAAAAACTCGATTCGGGTGAAACTTTGAGTGAGTGAAAGAAATTGCGAACAAATCGGAAACGGATTGGGGACAGATTAAATTAGTAGAGACTACTGAAGACTAGATTTCAAAGCTTCTTCGCTAAATCTACTTTGGGATCGCAAAGACGTAGACGCTCGCGAGCAAAGAATTCTCCAAGTGATCATCGACCAAACTTCACCCCACCTATAACCCAATTATTCAACTTCCGGGGCTATCGCAAGATACGGGGCACTACGGTGGCAATGGATTCAAAATCGCGTGAGAGATAGACTTTTGTCAAAAAACGAAGCTGATCCTCACGCGGGAGAGGAGAAGCTACAAAAGGTCTGACATTTTCACTTCCTTGCCCTCCTTGGCTTAGTCCTACAAAATGCCCCCTTATCTTGTGATAGCGCCAAACTTCTCTTGTAGCTGCGACCTCGGCAAAACCCCTTCTGTGGCCGAGGCTTCAGGATCGAGCCCGATCCCGATTATCCATAATTATTTCAAAAACCTTATGATTATTATAAAGCATCGAATCTGAGCGACATCAGCGAAACACACAGCGACAATCGAGCGACAAATATCAAAGTATAAACTCACTATGAGATCGGCGACCGCGAGCGAGAATATCAGATAGTACTGTGGTCGTCCGCGTAGATCACGTTCACAGGCGATAGCGATGATAACGAACAGATTACCGATAACACAGAAGAGAATCAGCAACAGCAAGCACAGCGGCCAACGTCACCGCTTCCATAAACGGTCGTAGCGAATCGTCGGGTGTGGCGAGCGATGGCGACAAAATGTCGGCGCCGACTGCCGCTGCTGCAGCAGCTGCAGCAGCTGACATTGGCTGCTTGCCATCCGTGGCGGTGTCATACCATGCAAAACCGGTGAGTGAAGCGGTGGACGCGTTGCGTTCACTTAGCATCGTTTTCGGCTCGGTTTATGGTGTGATTCATCTGAAACAGACGACAGATAAGTTGACCCGAGTGGTAACCCCGGAAGGGTAAACGATAACTTGGCGCTCGTGGATCGATTTGTCTGGGTGAATGGATGTGGGAGAAAAACTTTGGAGGTTCAGATGTGCGTGTGTGTGTGAGTGTGAGTCTGATGAGGATGCGTGTTAGTTAAGGAGGCGGCATTGATGTGCGAATAAATGGCCAACGAACGATGACGAGTAGAAGAGCTCGAGAACGAAGCGCTCTGAGCTTGCCCGTGAGCCGGCCTGCTCTTTAGCGCACAGGTTGCCCGAAGAGATAAGAAAAATCAATAAGTAGTAATTTGAGAAGATAGATCCTCTTTGACGAGAGTCCACCACGGGAAAACTCCACGCGGTGGGGAAACCCTCGGGTAAGGATTCCCTCGTCTTGGACGGTGATGTTCCCATGGGATAAGTAAATAGACGGAACATCAGAGACCTTCAAAACATTCCCCGCCTTTGAGTTTTTAACTGAAAAAAGCGAAAAGTCTATTGCAAAATCAATTTTCCCCCGCAGAAAAACCGCACAATTTTTCGATGTCGGTTGACTTTTTGAGTGTGTGCCATTTGAAAGGTCAGGAAATCTAATGAGCTCGCTGGGAGCCGCTCAGGTTGTACTTTTTCTGCTAGCGCATTTTTCAGCGTGTGTGTGCGCGCTAAAAGTAGCTGCTAGAAAATAGCTGAGCACTGAGCATATCGCTATGCGAGAATGCGAGAACAGATTCCGGGTTGCAAGACCCGGGGAATCCATACGCAGGGCTCAAGTAAGGCCCCAATTAAAACACCTCAATGGTCCGAAGGTTACCGTGAAAATCAGTGAAGTCAGGAAAATCAATCAATAAGTATGAAACCAGAAGCAAAAGCTGTTCAACTGGAAGTAGAGTTGGTGAAGTTGGCCAGCGCAAAAGTCATGCAGCCTTCCACAACAATGACTCCTTCAGTTATAAACGATACTTTGAAAAACCCCAAAATAATTGAAACATATAGCGTAGTTAGGATAATTTTTTTATTTAGTCAATATATTAATCATTATTTGTTTAATTATAATATAATTATCGTAATATTCCATAATCGCGCATCACAAATAAGAGAAAAATAAGCAACTATTTGTGTGTGAATCAAAGATAGACCGAGGAATTTTTACTAGATTCGATTATTTTTTATTATTATTATTATTATTATTATTATTTATTATTATTATTATTATTATTATTATTATTATTATTATTATTATTATTATTATTATTATTATTATTATTATTATTATTATTATTATTATTATTATTATTATTATTATTATTATTATTATTATTATTATTATTATTATTATTATTATTATTATTATTATTATTATTATTATTATTATTATTATTATTATTATTATTATTATTATTATTATTATTATTATTATTATTATTATTATTATTATTATTATTATTATTATTATTATTATTATTATTATTATTATTATTATTATTATTATTATTATATTATTATTCACAACTTCTACAAGTATGTGTGCGCTACGAAGTTATTACGCTCGAGAAGGGACCTGAACCCGAACCTCTTGCTTACTAGGCAGGTGCGCTCCAAGCTACGCATATTAATGATATATTGATAATATCAATTATTATTATGATTTTCTATTGCTCGTATTAGTAATTTTATACAGCATCTATTATATTGCGTTATTTAAATGATATATTTTTATTGTTTCTGGAATGATATATAATATAGTCAATTTACGATTGTAAATGAAACCATACAAATTTCCTGTAGTGTACTATATGACTGCCGTCATTACTAAGTACTCTGCTGATACAGAAACTAATTGTGGATTTATACCCTGATTGCAGAGCAGCGCGCAAGCAGGGGGGGGGCCGGGGGGGGGCGCCGCTATCACCAGTGATTACCAAGGTCGTAAGTTCGTTTCCAGTCCACTGGTGGGCAAAATTTCCAATAAAATGAGCGGTTGGATTCTTGAGGGGTTGTAGAACAAAAAATTTGGCGCTATCGTAATATACGGGGGCACTGTGGTGGCATTTAAAACCGCGTAAAAAGTGTCTCTTTTTGTTGAAAACGGAAACTAAACCTCCGGGGGTGGGGACACTCCACGGTGCGCTAGCCATCTTTCATTTTTCACGGAGCTTCTGCCGCTACTGGGCTTAGTCCTGTAGGATGCCCCGTATATTGTGATAGCGCCGAAAATGTAGTTGAAGAATTTAAGGATTCAGAAAAACCAGTGTTTCACTCTAATGCATCAGTTCCCCAGTATTAACAGCCAATACTCCCGAAGGTCTCCAAATTTGAGGGAAAGACAAGTGCATGGCGCACTCTAAATAAAAGATGAAAGGAGTAACGACCTACCTACCAACACATAGGTTTAGTATATGCTCGTTTTAAGTATGTCCGAAAAATTTGATAGGGAATCATCTGATAAATACTGTCTCTGTTATCAGCTTATCAGCTTGTTTACTTATTTTTGTTTACTTATTTACTTAATGGAAGGATGTAAAGATAAAGTTCCTAGACGTGAAGGATAAACGGGATAGGGTGAATAAGAATCGGCCGAAAGCGTGCGGCGGAATGAATAAATAATTAAAATTTCAAAAGCTCAATAATCAAGAAATCAATATGTATCATTTTCGCGACGGGTCTCCGTTAGCTCGTCGGAAACGCTTCTTTCGTCGTTTCGACGACGCTCGGATGTCGTCTCGTCGTCGTCTCGAGCTGACAACGTGATTGAATCGGTGAGCCTAGGGCCGAAATGAGAACAACGAGTGGCTGGCTGGTGATGACGTGGACGGGGAGAGCGAGGCGATTAGCTGTGCCCCTGGCCGGCTGGCCGGCCGGTGCGTGAGGGGAATGAAGAGGAGCTGCTTTGAGCCGTTGTCGTCGTCGCGTGAGACGAGAGTAGGCATCAGAGAACCGAAAGAGTAATCCAATGAAGTCCGAGAAGAGAAGCTTCAGTTCACCAGTACGTGTGGGTGGAGGGACCAAATCACGACCGGGGGAGGGGTGGGAGGGTTGCGGGGAATACCCACATCGTCGCGGCAGAGCTTATGGGTGGGGTGGCAACCGCTTGGCGCGCGTAAAAACACAGTGAGCAAACAAAAGGCGATAACATGAAAACTGATATCGGCGGGGGGCTTGTCGTCGAGCCATCCAGCCAGGCTGATGAAAGGATTTGTACCCAGGCCGTGTGTGTGTGCGTTCACTCAAGGATTTCTCTTCAGCGCTCATCTATACATATTATTTACACACATCGGTGGGTGGTGTTACCCCCCCCCCCCCAACGCCCATTTCAAAGCTTCCGGTGTGTACAGAGACACCCACAGAAAAGTGCATATACACACACACCATGAATCCGCTCAGCTGCTCGGATAGACGGCTTAAATAACTGCCAAATAGACACCCGTTTTGTGTGTTCTCTGTGGGTTCTATTACTGGCATAATTAACAAGGCAAGGAGGGGGGGGGGGGTGAAGTTCGTCCACGGCGCATAACCCTTGCTGGGGTTCTGGTGGGTCCGTAAAAAGAGCCGATTTTCGAGGCGTTTTTTCCACAAGCCGTTGAATAGAAACCAGCGAAGGGGCTCATTTTCATTCAGCTGTTCCAAAATGCGGAAAGGGGAAAAAAGAAGGGTAAAAAATGGTTCAGGGTTTCGATCTCTCATTAAGGCTAAATTTGCAGCAATTTTTCCACACCCCTTTTTGGCATGTTTAGATCATACGTTTCCAAGTTCGGTCCCCACCCGCCGAAAGTGGAGTACTCGGAGAATCTATTTTGTTATTTTTTTTTACGGTTGTTTACGGGCGAAATGACAACTGCAAAAAAGGAAGCAGATTGGAGGGACAATTGTGAGGATGCTCGAGAAGAACACCGGGAGAAATCAATACGTAATCTTAAAAATGTGCAGATTCACTTGGTACATAAATACATGATTTGTATATTAGAGCATGGCGCTCCCAAAGGAGATGGCATACCTCTCATGGATTTACATTTGCTCACACTTTCACTGTGCGCGGCCACAAAATTTAAAAATATTGTCAGGCCATGGAATTTTTTGGTTCAGAAGCTCCACCATGGACAGAGTTTATCGGGTATCTTCCCACACTCAAAATGGGCAATATTCTCACTTAGTTCATTACCAAGCGAGTAAGTATGTCATCGGCAATGTTTGTTGGAGGTTGAAGAGCTGTATCCATCTGTGGCGAAAATCGCTACCTAGCAGTTACCTCTGTCAGTATGCGCCATGCAGTTGGATCCCATCAAAAACTTGAGCGCAGTTGATACCAGAGTTCTATGAGATCATTAATCATCTGCTAGAAGAGCTGGTCATTGCATTGAGAGCATCACGCAATCAACATTCCATCAAAACCTTCAAGTCTACTTGCATAGTATTTGCCCGTCGTCTAGGAAAAGGACTCGAACTTTTTGGTATTGTCCGCACCATGCAGCGAAAGTATCCACTGCACCACAAACTTATTTTTCTCAGGGTTCTCGTCATTGTTCATGAAGACGCCTCAAAACCACTACATTTCCAATTTTTCCCGCATTGATTTTGTCCTATTTGCTTTTTTTTCAGCACATCCATGGGTCTGTCAATAAAAATTAAGTCCAAGGGTGTCAGGAGAAAAGGCGGGGAGGTGAGGGAGTGCGGCAGAAGAGAACGAATAAAAGGAGACCACTGCTGATTCTCCCCGTCCAAGAATACGCCACGCACTCCGATTGCATTTAAGGTCGTAATAGCGTACTGAACCGTATTTGTCCATACAGTTACTAAATTTGGTGGAAAAACTGTTGGATTTGGTTCCAGTCCAGAACATCCCAATGATCAAAAACAGAAGGATACCAAGTAGAGCATGTACCGCTCAATATTGCACAAATATGGGACAAAAGCAACTCCGCCCACAATGGGCGGGGCATGCGTCCAAACAGGCAAATTTTTGCCATTTTGTCACAAGTACATGCTGATTCTGTCTTCCTAAATGAAAAAGGTACTGCAAGCTGGACTCGAGATGACTAGAAGAACTGTTTTTTTTCGAAGCGAGTCCGATTCGAAGTCATATCCTTATGACGTGAGTATGGCAGCGACATCGCTGTCACTCAACCGGTCTTACTTAGGTACCTGGACGACCCGTCCGTCGTCATGGCGGTTGGCCTTGCGCGGGTTCCAACCCTATTCCACTGTTCTCGATCTTGGGCTTCAGTTGTCCAGTACGGCCAGCTTGAGGGACACAGGATCACATACGTGCTTGCTATATGCCAGAGAGTCTACCAAAGCTACAGAAGGACGATCAGGTGATCGTTCTTTGTTTGCCTTTTTTTTCTCTTTTTCACGCCAACATTCGTCCCTCATCAACTTGCTTACGTCATTGTTCATTAGGATATGTGCTAGAACATCGTAAAATTCACGGCCAAGTTACAGCTTAAGAATAGCTTATAAATGTGCTCTGCGATTGGAGCTAGAGAAGCGGGTTCGATTCCCGCCTAGGGCGAAAATTTGCCCACAACCCAACATTTCCGTGAGACTAACACATCATTTTGGGAGAAGCCATGCCCTCAGTTCTAGTGCATAATTGTGGAGAGAATTGAATGCACAAAGCCCGTACTCAGCTTTTTCAGTGTGAGGTCTATCCCTCCTGAAAAAGTGGGGAGACATCTTCTTCAGCAACAGGATTCGATCCTATGGGTGAAGCAGACTTCATGCAACACTTCTAGCTGCTGCGCTACACGCACATGACTGTCTGAACACTTCAAAAGGAAAAGGAGAAAGTAAGCGCTTCGCAAGATACAGGGGCATCTTCTAGAACTAAGCCCAGAGAAAGGCAGAAACTATGGGAAAAATGAAACTGCTCACGTACCTGGATTCTTTCCTCCCCGTGAGGCTTAGACTCATTTTCGACAGAAAAGAGACGATTTACGCAGTTTAAAGTCCATTGCCGCAACAATGCCCCCGTATCTTGCGATAGCGCCAAAGTCGCGATTGTGATAGATATAAGCTTGGGCAAACCATGGCAGTTAAAGATGAGGAAAAACTAAAAGTTTGGTATCTCTTTGGTGTTTCGGATAAGTAGAGGGGCCCCCAGATTCGGGTCCAGAGGCGGGCTCGAGTCAGGTCTGGGGTCTAACGCTCGCATGCAAGATCAGCACCTCTCGAGCACTCAGAGAATCGAATTCTAGAACAAAGAAAAGAATTGACTTCTAGAAGCAAAGAAATTGACACAGCAGGTTATCTCCATTGTTAACCTCACCCCCATTAAAAATAAGCAGCGCTATCGCAAGATACGGGGGCATTCTCTAGGACCAAGCCTAGGAAAAGGCTGGAGCTTTGGAGAGAAAACTGTTCGCATCCTGCAGTCTCTCCTCCCTCACCTGAGGCTTATTCCCGATTTCAAGAAAAAGGATATATTCACGCGGTAAAGCACTGCCATCATAATGCCCCCGTATCTTGCGATAGCGCCAATGTCGCGATTGTGATAGATATAAGCTTGGGCAAACCATGGCAGTAAAAAATGAGG
>MU870300.1:17410-36056 GCA_036418205.1 Ostertagia ostertagi | reverse complement strand
ACTTTTCATCTCAGTCCACAAACATACGAATTCCTCTCATACAATATTTTCGGTGGTTATTCGAATGTGAAGCGTTTCGCACTTCTGCCACGAGACGCCTCGCGCACGCTTCCATGCTTTGAAGTCGTGGAGACATTTGGAAGTTCATATCTTCTTGCTATGGCTCACAACAATCAATGACTGAAAGGGAATATTGCCAGTACTTTTACCGCTTACTCGTTTACGACGTGCCACCTGCCGCATTGTTAAATATTGCCATTCCATGGGGCGGAAGTGGTGTAGTGGCAAGTGGCACGCTTACCACGCGAGCGGTCCGGGGATCAAATCCTGGGTCGTGAGTCGCCCGGGCCAACCAAGCCTTCCATCCCTCCGGGGTCGGTTAATTGGTACCAGACTTGTCTGGGAGGATAAAAACACTGACTTGTACATCGGCTGGCCCCCGCAAGTCATTGTATAGGCCACATCGCATTCAAACGCCACTACGAATGTACAAATGGAAGTAGAATGCGTGCCGCATCCCAAAAAGGGATTGATCAACGGCAAATGCTTTATCCTTTATCCTTTATTCCATGCGGGCTGTACCACACTTTCCAAAACCAGGGAATCGCAGGATATGAGGAAGCTGCCAGTGATTTGAAGGTGTTAGGATATTCGCTCACGGACTAGCTTTCGCCGCTTTCCTTGACTATCATGTCTCGGGTGTTGAATGAAAAGAATTCGCGCCGCTTTCTATACTTTCGAATCGTTGAGCATCGTTCGAATAGTGCTTCTCTGCTCTAATCGCTCAAACATCTTCTGAAGAGCAGAGTCTGCCTGTTAGTATGACGGCAACGGACGGTTGACCCTGCTTCTAAGCCGGCAGGGCAGCATCGATTTAACAATGGTGATGCCAATGTCTTACCGCTCTTGTCAGATATTGACGATTCTTCTTCTTTTGCATAGTCGACTTCACCTTTTTTTTCATTGTTTGACTATTACTCTTTTCGAAATAGTTCCAGAGATTCGCTCCTTCATAACCTTGCAACATGGCCGATGGTAACGGTTGAGTGAGATCTTGCTTAGCAAGCTCATAGAGGGTTTCATTCCATTCCTGTAAAAATGTGCATTTGAGAAAGAATTTGGAATTTCACAGGTGCACTCAGCTTTTCCAAAATGTAGGAATTCTAGAGCGCATACAATTTATCGTTGTTTGGGAAGTTCGACATGTATGTACTTTACTCTTGGTTGGGATTCGTGAAAAAATTGCTGCATAAATCCGAGTATTTGAGTTGCCTATGTAATGGCTGGGGTGGGACTAATGAATGCTTATTGCCGACAGCACCGTATATAGCATCAAATACCGAAACGTGGATCGAAGCTCCGAATGCTTGATGGCGGTAAAAATAGGAGTAGAGAAGGGATTCATTCCACACAATACATACAGTGCGTTGCAAAATCATAGGACACCCCCCAAAAATATGAATATCTCGGCTTCTAGAAAAAGCCGTCTATCGCAACTGGTAGAATCAGAACCGCCTCTATAAAAAACCTATACAAACAAGTAGCCAGATCATCCGAATAGTTTTCCGTATTTTTAGACAATTTTTTTAGTTTTGTAGTCGTTGCAAAATCATAGGACACCCCTCGGAAGTCTCCTTACAGTTGAATTTTTTTATCCATCCAGCAACGATGGTAGCACTTGTCCGGTGTATGGTAATTCTATTAGAGTTACGGTTTGAGTTGCTCCCTTTCCCTCCGCGAGTGAAAGCCAGACTTTCTTTTATACGCGTCTGGCCTAATGAGCATCGAAGCCATTTTTAGGAGCTCAAAGAAAACCATAGCTTGGTGCTCCAAATTCTCACTACGAATAGAAATAAGAGTGCACCAGGATAAATAGCAGAAGTTCTCTAAAAGGATTAGCTATAACCTCGAAGATTACATCAAACAAAATCACCATGTACGGTCAACCTGTGTCAGCTCTACGAAAGAAAGAGGATAGAAATGAAAATCCTATAGCAAAATCACTGATATGGACAACTAGCGTAGGGTCCTGCGAAGCGTGCTGCCATGCTCGTTAGGCGTTCTGACTGAAACCAGAGAAGAGAAATCCTAAGTGTGGAACTCAGGATGAGGTCACGCATCACCACATTTTTAGGAACAGCACGAAAATTTTCATTGAAAGACTAAGCCCGAATACTGGGCCATATTTCTACAACTAGGAACGCAGTATCTGAACATCGAAGCTAATCTGGTCACGTACCGAAGCATGATCTGGGGCTGAAAATGTAGTTCAGGGGCGCCACCGTAATCTAATCGAAGTTACGAAATGGCTAAATAGAGATATACAGTAGTGGCCAGAAATTTATGAACAAACGGTTTTTTCATGATTTCTCTTTTGAAAGTCACTGGAACGTCTCCAAATTTGCAACAATTATTAACTACGTGTTTTGTGATCCACACAGAAAATTTCAACCTTCAGCTCAAATTTGGGTTTAGAAAATTTTAGATTTTTCGAAATTAATGAAGGCAGGTGAAAGATCACTTGATCCGTTTATTTGATTTAAATAATGTATAACCCAACAGAACAGTCAAGTAAACAGTCACTAACATTAAGCAAGTCTAGCACATTGCCCAGAACTCTCTAAAGTATTGGATACATAAACTGGTTTAAGTGGGGGGTCAATCAATGGACTCGCTCTCTAGTGGGAGTCTCCCTCTGTAGGCGCTTAATTTCGTGACTCTTTCATTGACATACGAACTTTGTAGGTCCTCCCTAGTGGTTCTGTAATGTTTGGCTCAAGAGTCTGGCCTGGCTGGTCTTTTAAAAGCACCCCATGCTGTCGAAACCACTCCTGCATGTGAGAGGCCCGATGCTTTGAGTCGCTGCTCTGCTGACAGACAAAGCCAGGTCGTGTGGCAGCCATGTCTACGGATACATAACATCTTCTAGAATCTAAGTCTATACTACGTATTCCTTAGTTCTCAAAGTCTAAGAAGAGCGCTCGCTGTGAAGTGGTGGGAGTAGAATGTGATTGACTAAGCCTGAAACGAAGGTTGATACAGGTTTCTAAGGTCATCTGGAGTGACAAAAACATATTACTGATGCATGACAGCAAGGATACTAGTAATGTACGGCACCACGAGAGGAACGTTTTGATCCAAAGAATCAGCTGCCAATTGTGAAACTTGGCGGAGGCTTGATAAGGTTGCCTTGGAAAAAAGTGGGACCACGCTACACGACTGAGGTAGCGATGAAGGCAGACGTTTGCTGTCATGTTTTGGAAGGTGTCATGTATCCGTAGACATGGCTGCCACACGACCTGGCTTTGTCTGTCAGCAGAGCAGCGACTCAAAGCATCGGGCCTCTCACATGCAGGAGTGGTTTCGACAGCATGGGGCTTTTAAAAGATCAGCCAGGCCAGACTCTTGAGCCAAACATTACAGAGACCACTAGGGAAGGAGCTACAAAGTCGCATGTCAATGTGAAAGAGTCACGAAAATATAAGCGCGCTGACAGAGGGAGACCCACTAGAGAGCGAGTTCATTGATTGACCCTCCACTTAAATCCAGTTTATGTATCCAATACTTTAGAGAGTTCTGAGCAATGTGCTAGACTTGCTTAATGTTAGTGACTGTTTACTTGACTGTTCTGTTGGGTTACATTATTTAAATCAAATAAACGGATCAAGTGATCTTTCACCTGCCTTCATTAATTTCGAAAAATCTAAAATTTTCTAAACCCAAATTTGAGCTGAAGGTTGAAATTTTCTGTGTGGATCACAAAACACGTAGTTAATAATTGTTGCAAATTTGGAGACGTTCCAGTGACTTTCAAAAGAGAAATCATGAAAAAACCGTTTGTTCATAAATTTCTGGCCACTACTGTATATAATATAAGGGGTTGCGGGAAAGCACTATATGCTTATTAATATCTTTCACTGAAACTGTGGCCTACGACTAGCACACTTACCCTTGTCATAATTCTATGGCTAAAATGGCTGCTACCCTGCTGGCTCTTCACTTTCACCAAACCTTGCGACTGCCATGCAAACTCTCGGAGGAAGGGCCTTCCAGGTATCCGATTTTGTATGGAACCCGGTTGGTATCCATATCTAATCATACACTCAGAGATTGTGCTCTGGATGTTGATTAGATATGACCGCACTTCCGCAGCTCCACTTCGATTAGATATTGTGAGTTCGATTAGGGTATTATGAGTGCCCCCCCCGAACTACATTTTCACCAAAGTGTGCGGTTGACATTTATGAAAAGAACAAATTAAGTTATTGATTTGGAGATGAGAAATGGCGTCAACAAAGCAAGCTTATCGGCTCAGCTCTTTTCGTTAGATTTCTTTTCTCTGGTTTAAATTTAGTTTTATGCTTATTTATTTTATTTTGGTAGAACTAAAGCTGTAACTCGCTTTGCAGCAGTCAGGAGCTGAAGCATGGACCCATTGTAGTTCCACGGATCTCTTTCACTGAGGGTCCTCTCTCACTGAAAGATCTCGAGCCGGTTGGTGGCGAGGCTACGTGGCGCGACCCCAGGTGGCGGATAGGGGGTAAATCGCGGACCAAAAGCCACCATGTACTTGCCCTGAGACGCAGGTGGATTCAGGGGATGGACTCCCTGTCTCTGTAGTGCTGTGTCGATTCATACCAGCTTCTCCATACAGGTGTATCCATGCATGCTTGCGTGTGTGGTGCGCTCTGTGTGTGTGCGGTTGGTATCCTGCATGTCGGCACAGCCAAAAGCTTGCATTCAAGTGACTGGGAAGTACATGGGAGGCGATTCGGGGCCGCCTCCAAAAAATAAGCCCCTTGTTCCGCTCCAGGATAGCGTGGCTAACTACCTGGAGGTCTATCCTAGCCCACACGACAGAGCCTGGCAAGCTACTCGTGTGCCTTCAATATGCCGAAAACAGCAATATGGATGGGCCTCATTCCCCTGAACCTGAGGGAGCCCCCAATACGGCAGCGTTGGGTAGGACCGCTCGGGAGAGGCTGCTAGAATCTCAGGGCCCGGATAGGCTGCCTAAACGAAGAAGGACTAAGATGGCGATCTGTACTTTCAACGCACGAACGCTTGCATCCGAAGCTCACATCGAAGATCTGATGATGCAGGCCAGGAAGATCAAGTACGACGTCATCGGACTGACCGAGACGAGAAGGCACCGCCCGCTACACGCCGTTTTCGATACTGGAGAAGAACTGTTCCTTGGAACATGCGACAGCAGAGGCGTTGGCGGTGTGGGTGTCCTCGTCAACACGCACTTGGCCATAAACATCGATTCGTACGAAAGCCTTACGACCCGAATCGGACGTTTGAGATTGAGAAGATGTGGTTCAACTCCTGCTTTGACAATCTTCGTCGCCTACGCACCAACATCGAGCTACGACGAGGAGGAACACGAAGCATTTTATATGGAATTGGAGAAGTTCTACAAGGAAGATCATACCTTCTTCAAGGTCATCGTCGGCGACTTCAACGCTAAGATTGGCCCAAGAAGAACGGCTGAAGAACTTCACATCGGTACTCACGGAATGGAATGGAATGAGCAGGGTGAGAGACTGTCGGAGTTTATCATGTCGACCAACACCATCCATGGTAACTCACAGTTCCAAAGCCCCCTCACCTTCGTTGGACTTGGGAGTCACCTGATGGACAGTTCCATAACGAGATAGACCACATCATCTTCAATCGAAGGTTTTGCCTGACCGACGTCGCTGTTCAAAGTTCACACCATCGTCTATTCGTGCAAAGTCCCACTTTCGAAGTGTGAGAAAGCTCAAAGTTCAGGAAGCAGAAGCTCCAGCAAACAATCATCAACTGGGACCACTTCACTTCCTTGTCAGCTTATGGGAGGATTCCGTTATCGAGAACATCGACGAGGAATATCATCGGCTCGTTGAACACCTTCACGAGAGTGGCAGGAAGGCAGAGAGTTTGCAAGTCACCAAAGGACGTCTGTCTACGGAAACTCTCGAGCTGATACGCCAACGTGGAGCCGCACGAGCTGCAGGCAATCACCAACTCACGTCCGAGCTTGCGAAGCTATGCAGAGAGGCGATAAAGGAAGATCTCAAGGAGCGAAGAGCAGCAGTATTAGCTGAAGCAGCAGAGGCTGGGAGGAGCATCCGCAATGCCCGCCGAAGCTTTGCCAGCTACAAGACCAAGATGACCTGCCTCCGACGTCCGGATGGAACAGTTACTGCATCCCGAAGGGCAATGGAGAAAGTCATCCACGACTTCTACTCGGATCTCTTCGATAGCCATGTCCATCTGCCCACTTATCAACTGCAACAGGATGGATACGTCGTCCCCTCAGTTCTCTCTTCCGAAGTCCGACACGCCATCAAGTCGGTGAAGAATCGTACAGCACCCGGTCTCGACAGGGTCAAACCGGAACATCTGAAGAATGCGCCGCCAGTTATCATCAAAACTCTGGCTCGACTCTTCACGCGCTACCTGTCGGAATGCAAGGTACCCACTCCGTGGAAAACCAGCAGGACCGTGTTGCTGTACAAGAAGGGAGACCTGGACGACATTGGCAACTATCGCCCAAT
Source organism: Ostertagia ostertagi (assembly GCA_036418205.1). Lineage (NCBI taxonomy): Eukaryota > Metazoa > Nematoda > Chromadorea > Rhabditida > Trichostrongylidae > Ostertagia > Ostertagia ostertagi. Next base: position 29,511 of record MU870300.1, on the reverse strand, counting down.
CTGCCTGCTGTCTGTAATCTACAAGCTATTCACTCGAGTCATCCTTCAACAGGATCGGCAGAATACTAGATGAAGGACAGCCATGCGAGCAAGCAGGGTTTCGAAGAGGGTTCAGCACGATCGACCATATCCACACGGTTACAAGACTCATTGAAGTTTCACGAGAGTACAAGATGCCGCTTTGTCTCACGTTCATCGACTTGAAGAAGGCCTTCGACTCTGTGGAGACAGAAGCGGTCATCGAAGCCTTGGGCAACCAGGGCGTCCCTACTCAGTACATCAAGATTCTTCGTGAGCTCTACAGCAACTTTACGACCAGGATCTCACCATTCTACAAGGAGGTCATCATCGACGTCAAGAGAGAGGGTTCGACAGGGCGACACCATCTCGCCCAAACTCTTCAGCGCCGCTCTCGAGAACGTCATGCGTCAACTGGAATGGGAAGACATGGGAGTGAAGGTCGACGGCCGGCAACTACACCACCTTCGTTTTGCTGACGACATCGTTCTTATAACGCCGAACATCGAGCAAGCGGAGCGAATGCTGGCTGATTTCGACTGCGCCTGTGGTAAGGTTGGTCTGCAGCTGAACCTAACGAAGACGATGTTTATGAGAAACGGATTGGTTCCTGATGCCCCATTCACGCTCAACGGAACGAACATCACCGAATGCTCCAGCTACGTGTACCTAGGTCGGGAAATCAATATGATGAACGATCTAGCTCCAGAGCTGAGCAGGAGGAAACGAGCGGCTTGGGGAGCGTATAAGAACATCGAGGGAGTAGTGAAGAAGACGAAGAACATCCGGCTCCGTGCCCACCTCTTCGATTCCGCTGTCCTTCCTGCCCTAACCTACGCCTCAGAGACTTGGACTCTGCGCAGGCAGGACGAGCATGCGGTCAGCGTTATCCAACGCGCTGTCGAGAGGACGATGCTAGGAGTAACCCTATACACGCAAGTGCAGAGGGGAATCCGGAGTGCCGAACTACGCCAACGATCGAAGATCAGGGACGCTGCCGTTTTCGCCAAGGAATCGAAGATAAGGTGGGCCGGACACGTCATGCGATTTTGCGATGACCGTTGGACCAGAGCGGTTACCGACTGGATCCCTCGGGACGTCAAACGAACACCTGGACGACCGCCGGCCCGATGGTCAGACTTCTTCACGAAAGCTCTGAACGAAAGGAATGAAGGACATCGTGTCCCTCGAGCGAGGAGGTCCACTGGACAACTCTTGCACGCGACAGGGACGAATGGAGACGTTGCTGGCGCCCGCTCGAGCAATTCGATGATCAACGGGACGACAGGTGATACAGGTGATACAGTTTAATTGGAACGCATAAAAGCATGGGCAGCTCGCAGCCGCGCGACCCCTACACTAGTTGGCCATGCTCAGTGATTTGCGATGGGAGTTTCAGATTCCATTCCACTTCATTTGTTAAGCTGTTTCTAATCGTGCGTGAAAACTTGCGAAGACCAACTATGGGTTTCTAAGTGAGCTCTTAAAAATGGATTTTGATAGTCATGCGTTAGAGCCATTACAGGCGTGTATAAAACAGAGTCTGGGTTCATACACGGAGAGAAAAGGAGCAAAGTCAAACCGGTAAGATCTGATGGAAATCACATTACCACCGGGCAAGGGCCATAGTTGCTGGATGGATAAAAAAATTCAACTGTAAGGAGACTTCCGAGGGGTGTCCTATGATTTTGCAACGACTACAAAACTAAAAAAATTGTCTAAAAATACGGAAAACTATTCGGATGATCTGGCTACTTGTTTGTATAGGTTTTTTATAGAGGCGGTTCTGATTCTACCAGTTGCGATAGACGGCTTTTTCTAGAAACCGAGATATTCATATTTTTGGGGGTGTCCTTGATTTTGCAAACGCACAGTGTTTAGATTTGGTGATGAGGCCAATGTCATCTCCTCAGTTCAATCCTTTGCGTATGTATTTCACAAAAAAATATTTACCACGTGTTTGCCGAGGCCCTCTGCAAATTCGCATACTGCTTGATGCATGTGTTGTAACAGCTCCTAATAAAGCCAGTTTTCGTCCAGCCATTTTCTTCTTCCCTCGCTTGACTATTTTCAACGGGCGGCCGGGCACTTACGGCGCCGAATAGTCATTAGAGTACAGGGTCGAGGAGGATCAGCAGCCATTCTGGGACGGTAGTAAACTAGGCAAACTTACACCTTAACGGGCTTCTCAAACGCGTTTGTAACGTGCAGGTGCAAGTTTTCCCGATTACATTGTATATTGCGTCGATTCCCAAGTGAGCTGCACGTCCCAGGCCTCGTAACGCGCAGCTGTGAAACGCGGAAGGCAGGCTCGCCGACAGATAACGGGACGCGCAGGGGCGAAATAGTGTGTGTTTGGAGAGACGCAGGTGACGAAAGTAACGCGCAGGCAAAAAGTCCTCCGGAGTGCGCGAAAGCGTCAAACTTGGATGATGTGTAAAGTCAGTGGGGCGAGAATAATGGTGGTCGAGGGACGCACAAGGAAGAAAGCTCTGTTTGGATAGTTGGAGACGCCGAAGGAAGGTTGTAGCTGGGTCTGGCGATCGCGCAACTCGCAGCCATACGGGATCCAGTCATAGGCGGCGTACGCATATCGAGTGGTCAAGGTTGGGCTGGTTATATTTTGGAGTGCAGTTCAAGGTCTTCTTACTTCGTTTTTCTTCTGATATTCATGTCTTTACTAGTCATGTTGTTGAAGTCGAAAGCATGAGAACTGGATCCACAAAAGTGGCTTTCCCACTGAACATACGGGCAATGTAGGTGTGTGGGGGAGATGCACTTCCCGGTCTGGCTGGAATCACTCAAGGAAAACATTGTGCGAAATAGTCAGCGTTGATGGACTAACGTAGTTGATTTTCGTGGGAGTTTCCAGTCTTGTTATGGGGCAATTTGTATGTTGAAGGTCAAATGCGAAATTCACAATTTCAGAGCGTTCTGGGCATTTTCAACAGGGGGCATAGCAAGGACGTAACCTCTAAAACCTAAGAATCTTGACCACGTTACCAGATTAGTTGAATATTCATTTGCCTTGGTCAGCAATTATTTCACGTTTTTTAGATCCCAACGTCTTTTCCAGATGGCTATCATCGCATTGCCACCCCTTAGTTTGAGCACCAGGTGCCCCTGTCGGAACCGATTCGGATCCAGATGCCAAGATCCCTAGTCATTCATCATAATCTCGATCGATCGCTGTAATTCTTTTTTCCGTCAATCGGATTCGAAGGATACGGTTTCTCACATGGAGTTCAGGTACATTCCGTGAACGGCTACTCGTGCACGGAAGGTGCCTGAACTCTGGTGCTTTCCGTGCTCCATGGAGGAGGTGGTGTAACAAGCGCCATGGGCACGGTCTGGGGAAACCAGGGTGTGGTTCACTAGGATGGAAAGCGGCTTTTTCGCGTTAGCAGCAGCGAAAGATTTTGCTGCGGGAACCTCAGATTGCACCCCTAATCCCCACTAGACCCGAGGTTCCCGCAACGAACAATGTTTCGCGCTGCGAAGCGCGAAAAATGGCTTTCTGTCCCAGTGAACCTCCCCCCGCCCACCTCAGCTTTCGGATGTGAGCTGTAGATATGAGCACCCCAAGCGCTAATTCGCTGGCTGTATCTATGGAAAATTTCAGGTATATGCACGCCATGGTTCATGGTTCCATTGTTTTTTAAACACACATTTTTTAGTTTGCAATGGGCAAATCTTCGCCGTCAGCACTGCGTGAGACAGTTGTAGAGACTCCAAACATCACCTGGGACGACATCGGAGGTATGTTGAGGTCATGAAGACTGGTCTATATGTTGAACGTAGAAAGGTTGCTTTAATCGTGCGCGTCTTTTATGTGAACATGCTAATAATTAGATAAAAATACCTCCTAATTCAAATGGCTTTTGCTTGTGAAGTGCTGACGATGCTGCGTCAACTTTCAAATGGTTTATCTCCTTGTTTTACTTTAGCTACCATTTCAGCACCGTTCAGTTCCTTAAATCTGTAATTCTTGGTAATTTTAGACGAATCACCCAGTGGGTTGACTATGCGTAATGAGTGATGGATACTCAGTCTACTCAGCCCAAGATTCTAATACCACTAATCAATCTTGAATTTTTCCACGATCCCAGGGCGATCGGTGGAAACGAATATGATCGAAAGTCTTGAAGATTGGACCATAGCGATTGACAACAAGCACAGCTGTGACGTAATATATTTTGACTTTGCTAAAGCGTTCGACAGAGTGTCCCACAAAAAGTTGCTTCATAAGCTAGAGGTGTTGCGATTTCATCCAGTTCTCGTTAAATGGATCTCCAATTTCCTTTCTGGTCGTACCTTCCAGGTCCGTGTAGGCCAAGCTTACTCTGACAGGAGGGAAGTGGTGAGCGGAGTACCGCAAGGGGGTGTTCTCTCACCGGTACTTTTCAGTATTTACACAGCTGAGATACCTAGTTTGTTCGCTGGTTTGAGCGTTACAACTAAAATGTATGCTGATGATGTTAAAATCTATAAAGCCATCACTGAACCTAAAGATAGAGAGCGGTTACAATCGGCTATTACTTTGTTGAGTGACTGGGCAAAGCGATGGCAACTACCCTTGGCTCCACACAAAACTAGTTGCATGACGATCGGCCACAATCCGGAGGTACCTCCTATCCCTTATATTGTTGACGGGGTTACCATTGCACCTGTCAACTGTGTAAGAGATCTGGGCTTTCCACTACACCAATACTCGAATGATTTCTCCAAGCATTCAATTCGGTTGAACTAGCTCTATTGCGCACGTCACATATTTTCAAGGGTCTATCATCTACAAATAAGGCTATCCTTCTCAAAGCTTATAAAACTTACGTTCGTCCCGTGGTGGAGACAGGCGCTGCTGTGTTCTACCCCACCAAGAGAAAGGATGTTGAGGCACTCGAGAAGATACAAAACAATTTCACGCGAAAAATTCTGTTTCGGAGTAAGTCTTTCTTGTATTCTAGGATTCCAAAAGCGTCCATCCGTAATAAATACCTGGAACTCTCTACACTTGAATCACGTCGCAGAGTATTTGATGTATGATGGTTGCACAAGCTTCTATATCAGCGTAATGAGTTTGGTTCCTTTGATATTTATAAAAATGGCACAATCTCGAACCAGAGGAGGTCGTACAAAAATAATTTTATCTGGGCCTAAAACCAGCATAAGAGCCAAAAGTTTCACATTCAGGGCCGGCAGCCTTTACAAAAAGGTAACTAAAAACATGACTATTCCTGGTTCCCTGGATGGATTTAAGCGTAAGGTCGATGCAGTGTTATCTGCATATGAAATTTTGTAGTTCCTTGAGATTAACGCTTCCCTTCCATGTTTACGTTCCTGATCCATATTTCTGTCTATTTTTTTCCCTTGATGTTCTCAGTTTTTATGGATTTCATTTAGTCACTCGAGGGTGTTCGTTTTTGTGCTGTTCGTGAATGGGTTGTTATTTTTGTTTTTACTGGTTTGTTATTTTTGTTTTTACTGCGTTTGCCTTAGCAACGTAATAAACATAACATAAACATAACTTTTGAATACTATGAAGGAGGCACTTACCAGGAAAGGCAGTAAGCTTCCATGACATTATGAGTGAGATGAGATCAGTATATCGATGAGCTTCTAAACGACTGGATATGGAAACTTCAGAGTGCCAAATTGACCTGCCAAGGAAGTTGTGAGCAGTCAAAGTTGGCTGGAGGTAAAGCATTACACTAGCCTACGGGCTTTCAAAGTCGCCGTGGAGCAGTGGTAGTGCTCTCGGAATATGCGCTCCGACGGAGAGGAGAGCTCATGACCACCAGGGTGAACAGCGAGAAGGACACCTACCACTACTCCACGGCGACTTTGAAAGCCCGGAGGCTAGTGTAATGCTTTACTTCCAGCCAACTTTGACTGCTCACAACTTCCTTGGCAGGTTCATTTTGCAGTTTTAGTTTCCATATTTGTAATCAGCGTTTGAAGCTCTATCGATATATCTGGGTCTCATCTCAAAGTTCCATGGGAAGTTGAATGCCTTTCCTGGTTAAGTATCTTGTAATAAGGAATTTTCAAGAAATAGGTTTGCTCTCTTGATAAGTTTTCGTTGTGCTCAGTCTCTCGTTTAATTTGTCTATAGAACCCAGTAACTCAGCAGCCCCCTGACTTCTGAATGTCTCACTCGTTCAGATGTGCTCCTCAAGGCTTCCCGTATCGATTCAATTATGGACGAAGGCGGTTTTTGCATTTGGGAGCATTGATTGGTGTAGAGGTGTGCTTCGTGCTTCTTTAGACTTCATGTTCGAGAATATGACTGTAAAGAACCGAGGTGAGGGAGGTTCTACGATTAGATAAAGAAAATTAGACAAGTTAATTGAAAGCTTGACTTATTGGAAAGTCTTTACATTTTGCATACTTAGATTATTCGCGGCATGCATATCACGAGGGACCATTTAGATCTGCATAGATCTCACTTCAAATTGCATAATCAAGTGTTCGCAATCTTATTAATTTAATCTGGAACGCTGTAACAATGGAAATTTATAATGAAAGTCTCAAGTCGGCGAAACATGATCTAAACTAGAAAAGAAGAGTGAAATTCAGGGTCGAAATAAAAGGAACTTCGCTCTTTGTCTCGCGCGATTTGATATCGGCGGGACTACGATGTAGGATCCCGCAGCGAAACATCACAGTATGAACGCGCACGCGAACGCAGGGCTTATTCATGTGAGCGTGCACGACATCATGATATCAGAAGATCGGGAGAAACGCGCTTGCACTGATAGGATTAGGCACATATTACTGGACTCGACCGAAGACGCCTAAGCTCTTAATCTCCTATTTTTCCAATGCGAGTATGCCACTCCATCACACATTCGCGCGTATAGTCGCGCTGCAGAAGTTCTGCTGCGGGATCCTAAATTGTGGTCCCGCAGCGAAACGTCAGAGCGCAAGAAGCGTAATTTGTCTGCGTGCTCTTTGAACGTGCTCCTTGAATAAGCATCAAGATGATGCTTTGTTTGCGCTCTTATATGCTGAAACTTTTGCCGAACGAAAACTGGTTCACGCATCCCCAGTCCCTGAATTGCCTCTTATTTCCTTGCCGTAAGGTATGCTTCCCGAACAGGAGAGGGACCCCATCCTGGTATGGTATGCTTTCCCCGGAAACTCCCGGGGGAAGGACACGCCCACCGGCTTCTCGGGAATATCTTCCCGATTGGCCTGCAATCGGGGAGATATCCCTGTGACTGACATGCAGTCGAAGACATCTCCGGAAACCGTTGGCATGGCGTTACCCCGAAAGCTTCCGCGGAGAGCATACCTTACCAAGATGGGATCCCTCTCCTGTTTGAGGAAGCCCTTACAGCCCCTTGTCCACGCGCCTTCCTACCTCGCTCTAGCACCGTTAGAGCTGCCACAGGCATCAAACCCCCTGGACAAAAGTCCCGTCACGAAACTCCGCCTTGTGTGAAAGCTGTGCTTATCCTCAATTTGTAGATATTCTTGAGTACTTCTCAGCAGTTTTCACTCCGAGATGCTTTTATAGTGTTAATGTAGTTGGAAGGGGCCCCGCGGCGGCTCTTCGCTCTGTTTCACTGCACCCCCTTAGTTTCGAGGGCCGCTACTATATTTTGCCATCGCGTGGCACTTTTGAAACACGGCGGCAATGCAGAAGTAGCCTTGGAGGTGTAACGGCTAAGAGTGCTTAAAGCACTCGTGTCAACCTCGTGTGCAGTTCCAACAAGGCAATAACTATTCATCACCAACATGCCGAGGTTTAGCGAAAGTCGAACATGGCGACTTCTTGATTTGTCGGTATGTCACAGATGCGCTTCCATCCATCACACACATAGCTTGGAAAAATCAATTCTGCTGCCAGCAGTAATCCTCCCTTCTTCGCAGACCACCGTCGAAAAGTACATCCTCCTGCACGATTACCGTAAAGGTAGTCTCAGCCAGCGGTCACCATTTCTACTGAACCTCGACCAAACAAACAGATCCATTCGCTTCAAACACGAGTGACTGAGCAAATTTATGACCCGTTCGAGCCTTTACTTTCGGCGGTTAACCTTCAGGAGTGTTTTTCCGTAAAGTCTAAAAGCATATAACGAAAAAGTAGCAAGATCATCAGTATACCCCATAGCTAGTGTAAGCAATGCGACTAGTATTCGACATGTTTTGGGGTAGTCCCGGTAAAGGTTGATTCATAAGGTCACATTATTTATAGTCACAGATAGCGAGCGAGTGAGTCAGGAAGTTGAAGGATTTTTCACTCTAGAAAAGCTATGTATATTCCGTGATGCAACTTCAATTGTGGCTAGAAAACATGAGCTATTGTCTATAAATTCTTCTGTTACTTCCGTATTGTGGTCACGATGAAACCATCCAAATAGAATAGCTCAAATCTTGGTTAGAGCGTCTTGCGCCGATCTTTCTATTGAACTGATCTTTGCTTTTCTCAGTCCCAACTACTCCTTCGAGAATCCCCAACATTGAACGCGAATGATGTGGCAGCCTCCGGGGAGCGTGAAGCCTTTCAGTCGAGGGAGAGCGGCAGTTGGACCCGAGAATGACCGATCGGGATAGGTTGTCACCTCTCTTAGTCTGAGAAGAGTGAGATCCGGGAACCCCACCAGCATTGTCGCATCAGGAAAATAGATGTAGTTTGTCATGATATGTACAACCTCCCATGGATTGTCCGTGTTAACGCTACGTCAATGAAACAATGACGTCCTTCACGTAAGTATTTTACAAAAAAAATTACCAGCTTCCTGCTGGAAGCATTGGCAGAGTCGTATACTACTTCCCACTCATGTAGAGGTTCACAAGACACTACGATAAATCACTCTTTTTCTTCGTTGAGTGAGCCATTCTTCCTAATCATCGCAAAGATGAGGTGGACCGCGTGCAATATACGTGGCAAGAAGCGTGAAACACTTCCACACCTAATCACAGTGGCATTTGCCGACATTCGTAATGAGTAAGCACATGCTGCGAGGATGAACAACACCCACGAACACTAGTTCGAAAATCCCATTACACAAAGATAGTAACAACTTAGCGTTCATACCACGCTGCTTTGTTTAATGCCCATTTTCATCAGATCTGCCCAATGGAAGGGCCTGTCAAGAACCGCTGAAAGAGGGTTGGTCAAACGAAAACCTTAAAGTTGACTAAACTTGACTAAATTCTATGGTTTTCTTTGAGCAAGATTGTGAGGGCACTCAATTTCTTGGCATGCTGAAGAGATCCCTGAGTAATTTGTTTGAGAGACAATGATAGCATTCATTTCCCTATACGGTCGTAACTGCACACGAGGTTGCTAACAGTGCTTAAAGCACTTGTGTCAATCCTCGTGTGCGGTTCCAACAAGGCAATAACTATTCATCACCAACATGCCGAGGTTTAGCGAAAGTCGAACATGGCGACTTCTTGATTTGTCGGTATGTCACAGATGCGCTTCCATCCATCACACACATAGCTTGGAAAAATCAATTCTGCTGCCAGCAGTAATCCTCCCTTCTTCGCAGACCACCGTCGAAAAGTACATCCTCCTGCACGATTACCGTAAAGGTAGTCTCAGCCAGCGGTCACCATTCCAGTTCTACTGAACCTCGACCAAACACAAACAGAACCATTCGCTTCAAACACGGGTGACTGAGCAAATTTATGACCCGTTCGATGCTTATCTCGCGTAACTTCAGGAGTGGTTAGAAAGGCTACAACAGTATAGCAAAAAAGTGGCAAGACAGTTGTATAATAGCTAGTGTACAAAGTGCGACAATTTCGACATGTCTTTGGTGGTAGTCAAACTTGTTATTTTCGTTTTATAAGCAGATGAGCGTAGCGAGTGAGTCGAAAGTTTGAAGGATTTTCACCTCGCTTCGCAAAGTGTATTTCTTGAGGCTACTTCTTGGTGCTAAAAATGAAGCTATTTCTATAAATCCCTGTCACCTGGTTTGCACGGATGAACCATCAATAGCATAGCTCAAATTGTTGAGCTCGGGATCTCTCTGTGTTGAACTGATCTGTCGCACTAGAAGGCTTTTCCAGCCCAACCACTCCTAGGGATGACCAAACATTTGAACGAGATGAGTGTAGATGCCTCGGGGAGCGTGACCTCGTCGAGGGAGAGCGGCAGGGACCCCGAGATGACCCGATCGGGATAGGCACCCTCTAGTTGAGAAGAGGGGATCCGGAACCCCGATTGTCGCATCAGGAAAGTAGAGTTTCATTGATTATGGGACAACCTAATAGATTCCGTGTTGAACGCTACGTCAATGAAACAATGACGTCCTTCACGTATGTATTTTACAAAAAAATTACCAGCTTTTTGCTGGGAGCATCGACAGAGTGGTGTACTATTTCCCACATAAGGGTTTCGGGAAGTAAAATTGAAATGGGAAGTACTCCCATGAGATCACAAAAAGCAAAACATTTAGGTGCACTACTCATTCTGCCCCACACACCCCACAGGGAGGATTCCTAACGACGTTCAAACAACTTACGATTCGAAACAAATGTTTTGCTCGTTCCATTTTGATAGTCGTTTCATCTGACAGCATAGAGGTTGATTACGAATGAAAAAGTACGATAACAGCTTGTTATGTTCAAAATGTTCAACAACACTTTCTGGACATAATTGATGAAACGCAATACAGTGAGCGTGGCTGGCTAGGTGCTGGAACTCACTATCCTACTCAAAAAGGGATGAACAACTTACCAATCAAAATGTATTTCGTAGTGTCATTACTTTCGACGCTGCGACGCTATTTGAAAGAAAAATTGAATGCCTCTCATATTATGCCAGTACTCAAATACGAGGTAGGAGCAAAATCGAGAGTTACTTCGCCTATGCGCACACCCAAACTTACAGGTGTCCCATAAATATTGCACCATTTTTCTGTACTTGTAACCACTTTCAAAACGGTTGTAGAGGTTTTACAAAGCTTCTAGCCATACATTTGCATATTGAAAGGAATGACATTCATTCGGATATGCTCCCCTGTTGTTGTGAGTATGGCTCCCAATTGCTTCGAACGCAACTCTACTGTGGCCCGCATGGCATCCTGGGGTGTTCTCTTCGAAACTTTGCAGAGAAAAGGCTCCGGCTCATTCATGTGGATGCGGCGTCAATTGTTGCATTCTATGCAGAAGCTGGGTCCTATTGAAAAGATCATCACCCCTCCTCAAAGTGGCTAGATACCTCAGTAACAGATGGTGCACCGAAATGTCCCTTGGCTCGGTCTAGTATCAAGTTGTATTCCTTTGTAAACAGGCAGTGATGGTGAGCGACCGGTAGTTGAGACCCTTGCCCAAATCGTGAAAACCAAAATATTCTTTTCATTCTCGCTGACTTCCATGAGACCTCATGCGGGCATCCTCGAAGTTTGAAGATTGTAGCTCCGCTCCATGTGAGGAATTTTGTCGTCGATGAAAACGGTGCCCGCGTAATCGCCATTTTCGGCCCTCGACACCAGCTCTTTTGTCTCTGCTGTGCTCCTCCCGTTGGATTGAGCAGTGGTGCTTATGCAACTTATAATGGACTGTGAGCAGTTGTTATCCGACCACTCTCTACATGGCTGTGTTTAGAAACTCCAGCGTTCTGGTCACCTTTCTCGAGCCAACCCGGGTATTGCAGTCGTTTCGCTTCTTCATGCTTTTCCTGAGATCCAAGATGTCAGAACTTGTGGGGCGGCCACAACAAAGACTACTTTTATTGGTCTTCTCTTTAGTGCACGGTAGGCCGCGGAGCGGTTGAAAATCGCGATGCTCATCACCGGATGTCCGACCTAGCTGTGTGAGAGGTTAGGCACTCTTTTGAAGTTTAGGCGCACCATGAGATGCAGGCCGAACGGTAAGCCGTGGAATTTGGCATGGTCATTGACAAGAGGATAGAGGATTGAAAGGTCTGCCAATCTCGGAAGAAAAGCTGTAAACACCCACAGATTTGAGCTGAAGATTTGGTGCAATAGGTGAAACTCCAGTTCGGGGGGCCACTCCATTTTTTCTCCAATACTCAAGATAAGGATTAGAGGGCTCACGACACGTAATCGACTCATTTAAAGTAGACTTCTGGGACGGTAGCAAACCTTCATTAATTCAGACTT
>MU870300.1:0-12463 GCA_036418205.1 Ostertagia ostertagi | reverse complement strand
ACTTTGTTACCGTCCCTGATAAATATTGGTGTAATGGGTGAGAAACCCTGAAACGTTTTCACATTTCCGCCTGCCATGACCCAAGGGAACGGTCCTGGACCAGGAGAAAGGACACCTCCGCAAAGGGCTAAGGGTGCAGGAGCTCCAGGGTGGATCACCTGTGCAGAAAAGTGGATGGGATGTGGGCAGGTAGTGTGGAATGTAGGACATCCACCGGTCCTTATCAAAAGTACGCTCGAAATGAGTCGTTCACTTATTATCTTATCCGTAGTGTTCGATAGCCCAAAGAACTGCTCTCTAGTACTACGGATAAGATAGCAATGGAGTGGCCCCCCCGAACTGGAGTTTCACCGTGCAATATTTATGGGCCACTCTGCAGTTGCACAAGGAAGGATAGCCAGGAAGGTACGAAGAACAACACTATCTATATACAGTATTCCCAACAGGGGCGTCACATTGGTTTTGGAAGGAAGGTATTAAGCAATATTCGTAACACAGCAACACGTTGTTCGGAGCGACAGAGAAAGGAATTCAGTGACATGGGAATCACTTGAAGGTTCAGGTTTAATAGTGTACCAGATAGCTACAGCTGCTAGCACAGTTACCGACCTGGGCGCAGTTTGGCTCGGGGGGAGACACTCTGTAGAAAGGTCTCTGGAACTAAGCCTAGACAGCAGGGACGAACTCCGACAAATTGCTATTCATCCCGTTTTGTATAGGAGCAGTGAGTTCCAGCACCTAGCCAGCCACGCTCACATTATTGCGTTTCATCAATTATGTCCAGAAAGTGTTGTCGAACATTTTGAACATAACAAGCTGTTATCGCACTTTTTCATTCGTAATCAACCCCTGCGATAGGCTATTAGATGAAACGGCCATCGAAATGGAACGAGCAGAAAACATTTGTTTCGAATCGTAAGTCTGTTTGAACGTAGGAATCCTCCCTGCAGTGTGGGGCAAAATTAATAGTGCACCTACATGTTTTGCTTTTTGTGATCTTATGGGAGTACTTCCCATTTCAATGGCTGCCGATATGTGGCTTGAACATAAATAGTGTTACTTGCACCTGCTGGAATATAAAACAGTTTAGTCTTCTGGGCTGTGATGTGCGTTCGTCGAACTGGGCAAACAATCACCTGAATTGTCAAACCCGTTTCTGTACCGCGAAGAATGCTTTGAAATACACCAAAGAATCGGCTCAGGACTTTCTTACCATCCCAAGTATTGCAAAAAACAAACTACAGCAGCGGTCAAAAGTTTGGAAATATTTTGTTTCTGAACTAGCGCACTCAGCAGATAACAAAGTTGTCCAGAATTCACATATCACATATATACGCAACATAATTTCGCCAAATCGAAGATCGCATTTGAAAAAATACGATTTTTATAGAAAATGGCGCGTCAAAAGTTTGGAAACTTCTTTAATTCCAAAGCGAATTCGGCAAAATAGCTCTCAAATCCACATGAGAAATTAGTTTTTTGTTGAGCAACATTGAAATTCAGTGTTAGAGTCGTTTTTATTGATATTGGACATCATTTTGGATTTCTTAAGTCGATGCCTACACTATGCGAACCAACCAAATTGTTTGATGGACTCTTTACTGGAATGTGGATTGTAAGACATGTCAGCTCTTCCTTAAAGGAGGAATTCACGATTAGAATGGAGGTCGAGGAAGAAGTAATTTACCTAGTTGAGGGACCCACGGACCTCCTGAGGGTGCGAACTGATGCGCAATTCGGGAGAGGGACTTTAGTCAAAAATGACCTCTTAATCACTACCTCGCACCTGCCACCTTATGCCTCCTAGCAATCGCCTGCGGAGTGACCTCACTTAATTGACTGTGCTGACTGCTGACCTCGTCTAAGAGACTGCAACACATTGTTTACTACGCCAACAGAACACAGATCCCGCAACACGCCTGTAGGCAAACTAATTTAGAGAGGAAATCTTTCACACATTATTTGGCACCTTGTCTCGTGCCTTCTGACCTCACACACAATTGCTAGGTCATTTCAGCAAGTATTTAAACAGAAGGATGAGAACATTACAGTCATCCCTGCTTGTGCATGTACCATCAACCTTCTTGCATGAACATGATTTCAGGTTTCTACTACAGTGACCTTTGCCAGGACAACGACACATTTTCATTTGGATCGGCTCCGTCTAATGCTCTGTTCCTCAGCACTGCGCAACCACAGTCGTCTTCCCTCAATATAGATTTGACAATACCCTTTCAAGCCACCTCTACACCAGCCCCTGCACCTTCATACAGCATCTCTCCCACACCATTTCAGCCCCCTCTGTCCACAATTTCTCTGGGTTGTGAACCCTTCACCAATGTTACTTACCCCTACGACCCTTTGTACTCAGCTACCTCACCGCTATACATGGCTTCAAGCTTTACCACAGACACCTGTTTCCACAGTACCTGTTTTTGACTCAATCGCAAGCGTCTGCAGTCCTTCCACTAACTGCAACTCCCACGATTCCACCCTCAGTTCCCTCGCACCTCCTATCACCTGCCTCTTTCAGCATAGCAAGTCCAACTCCCTATTCCTCCATGTAATCGGCATCCCTACCACCTTCAACCCAATTCTCTTGCACATGCGACCCCATCTCAATTTCTACTTCACAGATTCCTCGCTACAGGACAACAGTACTCGCCACCGATACTCTTTCACTAATCCAGAGCAAATTGTGCAGAAAGAACGTCCCGTGAAAAACAACCCAGTACCAAAAGGAAATATCATTATTAATTTACCGGAATTCCATGGGACCCACCGCGCTTGATCATATCACCATTCTACCGAGCCTCTACACAAGCCAGATGAACTTACCTGATGTCGTCCATGTGCCTTCAAGAAACGAAAGAAAGACCGGGAGAGCGAGTGGGAGCAGGAGATTCAATTCAAAAGATGTGAGAAACGAAGAAAAGCACTGCCCCCCTTTCCCATCACTGTTCCTGTTAACCCCGCCGTATATGAAAACGAGTCTTGTCGCGACCACCTGTGAATTGACCCCACCGAATGTACTGCCGGGCGAAAAGTATAACTCTGAAAAAGAGGACAAACCGACCACTGTCGTACCCCAAGTACGAAATGATATCCGGCTCAAATCCGTAGTACTTGTAGCGCCCAATTTTCAGGAATGCGACATGAGGCCGCCGATCCTACGCTGTGTGGAAGCAAACCGTAAAGTCTACCCTCGAATAACTTGCGCAGAACCGTTTGATTGCTGACAATGGTACGACATCATCGGGGATTTGCCATAACTCTTCTGCCAATATCTCTTTCTCCACCTATTCGCGAAAATGAAGATTCATGAGGGCTTCAATTCGGCGTATCAGGATCATCAGCTACGCAACGCCCGAAAGTTAATATCAAGTAAGCATATTTGATCCATCAGTTTTCAACACTTTCATTACCACTCCCGCCTCCGTTGTCCAACACCATGCAGCTGGGTGTCGGAACAAACAGATCCGTAACACATGGATGTAAGTTTTACGTCACAAGATTCCTCGCTTTCAGGGACAACAGTATCGACGGCTACTCTCACTAATCCAGAGGACACATTGGTGCAAAGATACGTCGGTGAAAAACAGGTAAGCAAAAGAGGAAAATATGATGTATTGATTTACCGAATTCCAGGAACCACGCGCTCATTCACGTTCTACCGAGCTTATAGAAGCAAAGACAGCGAAACTTACGGATGCGTGCATTGTCTCAAGGAACGAAGAAGACGGGGAGAGCGAGTGGGAGGAGGAGGATTCATCAAAGTACGTGAGAGAACGGAAGAAAGCACGCGCACCTTTCCCATCACGTCCTGTTTAGGTAGTAGGAAACGAGTTCTTGTCCGACCCTTGTAGAATTGATCATGAATGTACTCCTGGCAAATATACTGAAGAAAGAGGCAACCGACATGTATACAAGGTAAAGAAATGGTATCCAACTCAAATCGTAGTGCTGTAGTCGCAAATTTCAGGAGATGCAGAACATTAGGCGCGATCCTACGTGTGCTGGGAAGAAACCGGTTAAAGTCTATCTCGATATGTTGGCAGAACCGTTTGATGCTGACAATGGTAGAATCTTCGGGAATTTGCTGAATAATCTAAATATTTCTTCTTCCCTATTGCAGAAGAAATGGAAGATTCCATAAGGGCTTCAATTCGGCGCTCAGGATATCAGGCTCGCAGACGAGTCATATCAAGGTAAGCAATATTTGATGAGTCAGTTTTCAAACTTTCATTACTCGGCCCAGTTCAGAAGCATTGGTGTGTGGACAAACAGGTCAGTAACAATGGATGAAGTCCCTTGGGAATTTCGTACTCTACGCGACGGCTCCATTTTCCTCCATCATCATGCGCCTGGACTTCACATCTATTTCTCCGTTGCAACAATTCAGGTTAGACAAATAGATCATCATTCTGTTTTTTGTGAATTCATATCCATTTTAGAAGGCGTGCGAAGCATTGTGGCAGACGGGATGCATTCACTACATCCCAAATCCCTTGGTTACCATGCACAGCTGTACTGCGTGCATGGCGTATGCTCCAATGGTGTCGAGATACCCCTGGTCTACTGCATCACCGCCAAGAAAACGGAGCGAACCTATCTGAAAATTTTCGAAATGTTGAAGACGAATATTAGTGGTGATGCACCTCTGCGAGTGATCCTCGACTTTGAAAAAGCAGCGATCAAAGCTGCGCAAAAGATTTTCCCTAGGAGCCTCCGTGGAGGGCTGTTCATTTCACATTGCACAGGCCTGGAATCGTAAGAGAGATGCCTTGGGTTTGAGGCGACACATACACGGATTGGAAAGAGATGAGCGAGTAGCGGAATGGTGGGAAGTAGTGAAAGGTACCAAAATTATGAATTTCAATAATTTTAGAGCATCTCATAGCACTTCGCTCTTTCAGGTGTAGTGTTTCTCCCGCGCCCGTTACTATCAGAAGTTAGAGCCCTTCGAGTTTCACCACCATAATCACATTGATCACTTTTCATATTAATTCTTCATTACAGGAGCCAAACAATGCGAGGGTGCTGCAGAAAAGAGACCAGGAAAGAAGGGCAAATATTGCAGAGGAAATGAGGATGTAAGTGTTCTCGATCATAAGAGACATACATAATTAGTTTTTCTTATTTCAGGTTTGAAGAGTGTTACCGAAACGGACCAAGTGAGGATCAAATAGTGCAATATTGTAAGAAGATGTCCAGATATGTCACTGAGAAGGCTATATAGTTTTTGATGTTTAGTACGGTGCTTCTGTGTTGTTCTGTATTTTATTTGATGACTTTGTTTATGTAGCAGCTTAATGTAATCTTAACGTATATTAATAAAGTTCAATTGGAATGATCAATACTGAGTCTGAGAGGGAGAGGTCAGCAGACAAGCCAGTGCAATTAACAAGGTCTTCCCACAGGCAGGTGAGTGTAGGTGCGAGGTGGTATCCCATAATTGCACTTTAGACTAAAGGTGCACACCCGCGCAATTCGCATCGAAAAATTTGACCTCGGCGACCTATCATGCCTCAAAGTTGGCGGGTCCGGCGATCTCCGCCCACCGATCATCTGATCACTCGCCGCAGTTCTATACGTGGCGAGTGATTAGATAGCTGAGAGAGCGTAGTGTTGAAGAGGGCACAGCGATGAGAGTCGCATCAATGCTCAAATCAACGGGCAAGGAAGGGGTCCCATTTCTCGGGTTCTGGGCCGTTTCTCATGGTTCTTCCTTCTTTCGTGTACCACTCACCATCCTAGGTTAATTTGAAATGGGTTGCTTTTTCAGCGTGAATTCGTCCTTTAAGCTGTTAAGCTCAGTTATAGTTCAGATCTTGACTTGGCCGCTCCATAACGGTTTTTCCCCTGGATTCAGTAAGGCGGCAATGAGGAGGTAGGCTCTCGGCTAATTTCCGTGATAGGAAACCCAATTTTTTGGTTTTTTTGTTTTGACTATTGAAGGAAGCATTGTATTCTACAGACTATCCTTGTACTTAGCCCAACCCACATTTCGCTGGATACTAGAACTGGGGAATCGCCGAATGGTCGGACACATCTTCATCCATGACAATACTTCCACTATTTCTGACTGTTGGAATCCATACTCAAAATGAGGTTTCCATTTGACAAGAACACTTCACAGGGTCCACTACATCATTTCTAGGAAGGCAGAAATTCCACTCGTCGCTGAGGCGCAATCGTTTAGCTCTTATGTCCAGGTTAGCCGTTAATGTGCGGAAGCCAGTTGGGCCATCCGGCTTCCCAACGAGGGATTTTTTGTTGGATACATCATTCCTAATTTTCGCCAGGTTCCGGCCAATGTTGAGCTGCCCTTAGACTTTCATTAGATCAAAAGTGAACAGGAAAACGTCGTTCCTCGGTTGGGAATTTCGAGGGGACGGGATGTTCCAACCACAAACAGAAGTCCTTACAAAAAGAGCCAATTTCCCTGCGAGGACGTTTTTTCCCAGCGAGGACGAGGAGGGTCATTTTCTTCGTGCATTTCAACTTCGATAACACTGCAAACTTTTAATGATATTGCCTCTGCAGAGGTTGATGACTGAGAAACAATTTCACATTCGTATTCTGGGTCAAAGGGTTCATAAAACCTCTCCTAGACATGATCTTTCCTTATTACATGAATTCGTTTCAGAGTCACATAATATCTAACGAATAAACCAACATTAACAGATACATGCAGTTTCCGACGAGTAGGACTTGTAATAATGAGGGAAACAAAAAGTTTACCAACTTTTGACGCACGACTTCTTCAAAAAAATTGTATTTCTCATTTACAGCTTTCTCGGAAAAATAGATCAGCGTTATATCAAAGATAAAAAAGTTTCCAAACTTTTGACCGCTACTGCATGTAGATGCCCTGGTAATTCTGCCCCACACTGTAGGGAGGAGGCTCAACGACGTTCAGAGCTTTGCGATTCGGGAGATATGTTTTCCGCTCGTTTCATTTTGTAGGCTAATAGCATATCTCATATCATATGAATTTGAAATGTACGATCAGCTTGTTTTGTTCATAATGTTTGAAAACATTTTCTGGACAAAACTGATGAAACGCAATGTAATTAGTGTGGCTGGCTAGGTGCTGAAACGCGCACTACTATTCAAAAAAGGATTAGTTGCATAACAATCAAAATGTAATTCGCACTTTCATTACTTTCGTCAGCGGCGCCGTTAGTAAATGCCCCTAATACTATGTCAGTACTCAGATTCGAGCGAATGCAGGAGGGGGGGGGGGGGGAGGGAGGAGCAGAAAATGAGCCACCACGTTTATGGCGGACATCCAACCTTTCCGTTGCACAGGAAGCGGTGGCCAGGACAGGTGCGAAAACCAACCTATCCATATATACAGGGGGGGCCAAAAAAAAAGACATTTTGCCTCCACTTCCAGATGGATTTAAGCACATTTTACTCAACTCAGACCGAACGGTTCCAACTTATTATTAAAGAGTGCATTCCATTCTATAAGAAAATCTTCATAGTGGCCACGTACGTGGACGGCATCAGAAGAATTAGCCCTGGAAACATGGTGCACTGGTCGATCTCAATGGGGTCTTCGAAGGATCGTGTACCATAACGACCCTTACTGGAAAGCTAGTTCCGAGGGGATTTGCACAGTGGTAGCTAATGCCTCTAGAAAACTATCCAACATTAAATCGATTCACGAAATTGCGTAAGAGCTTCAGGCTGAAGCTCTTACGGTAGACCTCCTTGAGCCTGACGACGGTGACAGATGACGTCATATTCTGAAGACGGTGAGGGCAGTGAAGGAGAGCCTGCGTACACTAATAGAGGAACACTTAGGGAATACTCTGCTGAGGAACTCCCGTCAACGACAGCAATCTCTGCGAAGAAAAAAGAGCCGAAGTCCGACATAGGCAAAATGTCTTTTTTTTTTGGCCCCCCCTGTATATTTATGTTTATCCCGCGAGGGAGGCACAGTGTCACATTGATTATGGAAGGAAGGTAGACTCGCGCGCTCTCCCCGCGTCTAGCTCATGGGATCGTACGCCAGACCGCTTGTGTCCCGCAGGCAGGCCATGCGGTCCCAGGAGAGAGCAATATTGCCATATAAATATAGCGCATTGACATAGAACTTGCCAAACTTTTCTCTATAGATCATCGCAATTAATCAACCATACATTGTACACTTAATGTATGGTTGATTAACCAATTAATTAATTAGCAGTGTCGGGAAATCAATATGATGAACGATCTAGCTCCAGAGCTGAGCAGGAGGAAACGAGCGGCTTGGGGAGCGTATAAGAACATCGAGGGAGTAGTGAAGAAGACGAAGAACATCCGGCTCCGTGCCCACCTCTTCGATTCCGCTGTCCTTCCTGCCCTAACCTACGCCTCAGAGACTTGGACTCTGCGCAGGCAGGACGAGCATGCGGTCAGCGTTATCCAACGCGCTGTCGAGAGGACGATGCTAGGAGTAACCCTATACACGCAAGTGCAGAGGGGAATCCGGAGTGCCGAACTACGCCAACGGTCGAAGATCAAGGGAGACGCTGCCGTTTTTGCCAAGGAAGATAAGGTGGGCCGGACACGTCATGCGATTTTGCGATGACCGTTGGACCAGAGCGGTTACCGACTGGATCCCTCGGGACGTCAAACGAACACCTGGACGACCGCCGGCCCGATGGTCAGACTTCTTCACGAAAGCTCTGAACGAAAGGAATGAAGGACTTCGTGTCCCTCGAGCGAGGAGGGTCCACTGGACACTCTTGCACGCGACAGGGACGAATGGAGACGTTGCTGGCGCCCGCTCGAGCAATTCGATGATCAACGGGACGACAGGTGATACAGGTGATACTGAAGAAATTTCTGCTTTTTTGACTAGCTGTAGTAGGGTGTTTAGGGTGTTGAGGAAGGAGCATCAGTTGAAGAATAAGGACGGTTGTAGAGATAGATCCCCGTAAACAGAATTATACTGCTCGGTGAAAAATCTTTCAATGCCATGGCCTGCCATGACTGCTTCAAACAGAAATTAGGTCCAAGTATTTGATCATCCATTTACGGCGTAGTATCATCACTTGTTTCAAAAGGCTTGCCGTTCATTTCAAAAGTTTTGAATTGCACAGGTATGCTCGGCTAATGTTTGATGCATTCTGTAGAACAACACTGCCAGAAGGCCGCGGAGAATTTGCACGCAACTTCGGAACTGGAGAACCCAAATGTTTGGCCAAGCTGAGCTGTTTGGGTGAGCTTTATACAGAAATTTTAACGCCTTCCCCTGATGAAACGTTCACGAAGGAGCTCTAACCATACAAATTCTTTCCGGTCTTTGTTGATCGGGACCATAGAAATAGAAATGACTATTTGCTATTCAATCTCGTCACAGCTCGAAACTTATTAGAGTTTCAGAGTTCTTACAAATTTTAAACAAGATGATTCAGATTGAAACTCCTGTGGCAGCACGAGTAGCAAGCAGTCATAGCGCTACTTCCTAGCACATATGTTGTGCGGGGCCGTGATACGGGTGGAACAGCAAAAGAAACTCGAACAGATCTGACCATCGAGGTCGGACTTCTTCTTCTTCTTATTCTTCAGCGTTTGTCCCGCTTGTTGGCGGGGTCCGCTTTTCTGATGTGCTGACGCCACTTTTCCCGATTAAATGCTTGGTCGGGGTGTATGTTAACCGACTTCAAGTCTGTGTGCAACGTATCGAGCCAGCGCTGTTTCGGGCGTCCCTTAGGCCGTTTTCCGGACACGTCAAGGCTGAAGCTGATCTTACGGACACTGTCATCTTTTGCACGAAGAACATGACCGTACCATCGAAGACGGGCTTCGCGCATCTTGTCGACAATCGGAGCCACAGCGAATCGCATGACTCGTTTCGAACGTGGTCTATTCGTGTGACTCCAGCTGTCCAACGCAGCTCTTTGTCTACATATACTGAGAATGTGGCTTCGATCTTCTTCTTAGTCAAGAGCATTTCGAGGCCGTAAATCGCGACTGGCCGGATGACGGTTCTATAGATCTTAGATTTGAGCCGTTCTGGTATGTTCTTATCGCACAGAACGCCAGTCATTGCGCGCCATTTCGACCACGCTGCACTCACGCGAGAATTCGCTTCAGAAGCCAGACTGCCATCAGCCGCGATTGCTGATCCAAGATCCTGTGTTTGTGTGTTTGTGTGTGTGTGTGTGTGTGTTGTGTGTGTGTGTGTGTGTGTGTACGTTTGCCACGAAATTCATAGCGCGCTTCGCTGCAACAATGGAACGCTGTAATTTTAGTATTATGAGGGGCCAGGACGAGAACATATTTGATGGGGGTCAGACAGGGTGGTAACGACTGATAAGAGCTGATATAGAGGCGCTGAAAGGCAAATTTCACGAAATTCATAGCGCACTTCCCAGCAGCAGTGGAGTGTTGGTTCCAAGAAGTTAATTTGTAGGGTGGGACGGGAACATATTTGGTGGGGTCAAAAAGTGATGGCGACTGATAAGAGCTGACGGAGGCGCTAGAACGCAAATTTCACGAAATTCATAGGCGGTCCTAGCAGATTAGGCGCCGACTGGGTCCAACAAGTTACGAGGGTAAGGCGGGAACATATTTGTTGGGGACGAATCTGATATCGTAGATAAGCGGTTGATAAAGGCGGTTGCCGAAAGGCACGAGTCATCAAATGAATATCACGTGTCACAGCAGCAATAAAGCTTTGGATTCGTCAAGTGATGTTAGAGTGTGGGACGGGAACGTATTTGGTGGTGAACCAAGAATGATAATAGTTGAGAAGCGCTGATAATAACAATGTAGCTACGTGTTGCAAGAATGCTGGGTTGTGAACAAAACTTTCGCCGGCGGGGGACTAGAACCGCACCTCTCGCTTTCACAAAATGTAGGCTACGCTTCAAAACTATAGCAGATAAATCAGATCCTTCATTTTTATTTCATTTGCGTTCCATCGTCAGCACCATACTCCCTTCGACCGCTACTTTGCCTAAATTTCCTGCGAATGTGTGTAGAGGCTGTCTGAAGAAATGCGATAATGATCAATGGGCATTTCTGTCTCAACATCATTAGCATCAAATATTATTCGACCGCTAAATCACGCTGACATTCAAGGCATGGTGGTTGTTTACATACACCACTTTACTCTGCACTATCGCGCGTATCAAGCGGTGAGCTTCAGCAGAAGTGGGGAGGCTATGAAAAGGTCGGCTAGGGTATTTCATAATGCAAATCAGCGTTCGGACAGCGGTTAGCTTTTTTAGCGGTGGGACATAACGTGCTGCTTAGTTTCACGGAAGCCTACCGCTTTATGTGCGCGGTAGCGTGCGGAGCTAAACTGGTAAAATAAAGGATAAAGCATTTGCCGTTGATCAATCCCTTTTTGGGATGCGGCACGCATTCTACTTCCATTTGTACATTCGTAGTGGCGTTTGAATGCGATGTGGCCTATACAATGACTTGCGGGGGCCAGCCGATGTTTTTATCCTCCCAGACAAGTCTGGTACCAATTAACCGACCCCGGAGGGATGGAAGGCTTGGTTGGCCCGGGCGACTCACGACCCAGGATTATTCCCGGGGCACGCGTGGTAAGCATGCCACTTGCCACTACGCCCGCGATTTACTTATACTTATCTGCTCATGACTTGGACTGGCTTTGTCAAATGTTAATGTTGATGCTGCTCACGCTCCTTTCCACTGATGTCTGTCGCACAAATCGCTAAGACTTCTTTGCGATCTTTCTTAACGGGCATCATTGAAGTGGAAATTATTCGTTGCTATTCAATGTCCACAGCTCGAAACTCACAAAATTAAATGGTGCCTGCGAGTTCAAATAAAGTAATTCAGTAGAAGCTTCTGTAGCGATGCGAGTAGCAAAATGATCATTGTGTCAGCTTCGTAGCGCATGATATTGTGCGGTGTTGCCATAGATGGAACAGCAAACTAAACGAAACTCAAACAGGCCTAACACCTAACATGATAGAGATAATGTTTGCTCGGTTCTTTTTTCGTTTTCCAATAACAAGCTTCGCTAAAGTGCAGGGACTGTGGATTCAGAACACACAGCAAATTACGTACAATTTCATCACCCGGAACTGACTTTGATTTTCAGGTGGAATCAAATGAGAAATTAATACAAATAAACAAGAAGTGCATGAAGGATGAAATGTCCTTTTCAATTCCATAAAAGGGCTGAACGGTGTCGAGAATTCATTCAGCATTTGGAATGTTGTTCATCTTCGCAGCCGTGTGCATTCTCGTGTCGAATATCGTCGCCGACGAGACTGAATGTCGGTGTACGTCCGGTAAGTGAGTGAGCACCACCTTCCTCCCACGTCTTGTGCACACGAATCCATTTAGAAACAAAAATTTTTCTAGGGACAGGAAGGACGACTTGCAAACACGAAATGTGGAAGAATAGTGCGCAGTTATGGTAGAAAATACGAGCAAAGACCTGGTAATTTTTTCACCTAAAATACATTAGTAAAGACGG
>MU870299.1:15763-38128 GCA_036418205.1 Ostertagia ostertagi | reverse complement strand
TAGCTCCCAATAAGTGCACGAATAAAAGGCTAGGACATTTCTTGAAAATTGAAGCCTATGGGTCTCAAACCTCCGTATGTGGTTCATCCCTACTATTCATTACCTGCACCTCCCTCAGTATTGCTTAAAGGCACACCCCACGATTGCACAGCAAAATGTAGCGGGAGCGCATACAAGCACGTGTCGTAGACGATATGACAGGAGATGCTACAAAATGGCAGAACTGCCCTAGAAACGACGTTACCAGTTGGGCTAAACCTTAGTCGGTCCATGCCCAGTGAAGGTGATCGCGGGCAACATAGGAAACGACGAAGCTGCAGATCACCTTTATCTGGAGATCTCAAGAATGAGAGGTAAATTGCCTGCAGGTGAGCACAAATCAGCTGGTGGCGTTACTTGAGGGTCGTAACGATTCATGACACGGATCTAACTAATGCTGGGACCAGCAGATGGCAAATTGGCACTATTCAACTATTACAACCCCAAAATCTCAAAATTTTATTTTTCGTCGAAACTTTGCCTATAGGGGTAATTCGGTGCCCTGATTACGAAAATGACATTCATTTTTGGCGCTGGCGCCATCTGGCGCCAGTTGGCCACCTTGTCACGACACTGTTTTCACCAAATTCGTGTAAACTTCTGTATAGGGGTTATTTGGTGTCCTGATTACGAATATGACATTCATTCTTGGCGCTAGCTCCATTTGGCGCCTTTTCTCTTCGTCTGCGCCCTCCTAGTGACTAGATCGCGATCAGGACTAAGCTTTAGGGGAGAGGAGGGCTACAGTGAGTGAGCCCACCCACCCTGTGATCTCACACGCTCCATCTTCGTCACACGGTGCCTGATTTACTCATTCCGGGTCTCCCTATCCCCTAAGCTTAGTCCCAAGGCGCTATGTATAGGTGAGAGAGCCCAGAAAAGCGGGAAGTATGCGGTAAACAGCGTAATGTCAAAAACGAATGTCATATTCGTAATCAGGACACCAAATAACCCCTATACAGAAGTTTACACCGAATTTGGTGAAAACAGTCGTGACAAGGTGGCGCCAACTGGCGCCAGATGGCGCCAGCGCCAAAAATGAATGTCATTTTCGTAATCAGGGCACCGAATTACCCCTATAGGCAAAGTTTCGACGAAAAATAAAATTTTGAGATTTTGGGGTTGTAATAGTTGAATAGTGCCCCGGCAAAATGTCGGAACGTTTCCGCCTTTCAGACGTAAAAATGTTGCCGAATGGGAAGCGAACCTTATCCAGAATGTAGTTGTGGTTTCTTAATGTGGTTTCTTCCAGTTTGCTTAACTTTGAGTCCACTTTGCACTTCAACTTTAATTACAGAGCACACCTACCGACCAACCTGAAAGGTGCTATGTGTAACTTGTTACAAACAACCTGGTTTTTTTCCTTAAAGCAACAGTCCAGGCAGGGTTTCAACTACTTGGTCATTAGGCGGTCAAAACATGCCCCAGCCCAACTAAAGTTTATAGGAAATGTCTTTAATTTCAAAACCTACCTCTAAAATGCGCTGGAAGGGGTCGAAGTCCTCTTGGAGGGGGCGGATCACCCATAAAGAGGCGGATCGCCCAACATACGCTGTGCAGAGTCCGCGCTTGACTAGCGTCGTTGCGGGACCGCCGCGCTGTATGAGGTCGATTCCATAAGAACGCAATTGAAGCGCTTCAATTTCGATTGCTGGCAAATAGTTATGTATTTGCAAGCATGCAGCTATTTGCCAGCAGTTGCAATTAAAGCGCATGTACTACGGGCAGGTTCGGACAACTCGTCCAACACACGTCTCCCTAAACGGCAGGGCATGTCCCTGTCTAAGCCCCAGTTGGGCGTTTTCTTCACTTTTTCTCTTTACGTTCGACCACTTTTCAACCTAAAACTTCCTATATACGTAATAACTTCGTATAGCATACATTATACGTGTTTTCTGCCGCAAATTTGTTCCTGACTGTTGCCTTTAATCATTCTTCCACCTACCACTACTTGTGTTCACCACATTTTAAAGCAACAGTCCAGGCAGGGTTTTCAACCATTTGGTTTTCAAGTGGTGGAAACATGCCTCAGCCTGATTGGAGTTCATGGGAAATGTCACAAACTTCAAAACTTACCTCTGAAAGGCGTTGGAAGCAGTCGAAATCCTTCAAGAGGGGCGGATCCACCGATCCGTGGTGGGGCCGCCTCCAAGCAGCTGTGCAGAGCGCTTGCTCGACTAGCGGTCGTTGCGGGACCGCCGCGCTGTATGAGGTCGATTCCATAAGAACGCAATTGAAGCGCTTCAATTTCGATTGCTGGCAAATAGTTATGTATTTGCAAGCATGCATGGCTATTTGCCAGCAGTTGCAATTGGAGCGCATGTACTACGGGCAGGTTCGGACAACTCGTCCAACACACGTCTCCCTAAACGGCAGGGGGAGTCCCTGTCTAAGCCCCTGCCCGACGTTTTTTTCTACTTTTTCTTTCTCCATTGACCAACTTCTCACCTGCAACGTCATTATAGGTGGTCCTTACCCGCGAATTCGTTCCTGGATTGTTGCTTTAAGTAATGGTCGTGCAAGTGCTTGGCTTTGCCATGTTCGGTCATTGTCATATGCCGTGATAGTCAGCCGACTGTGAAGAAGGTCGGCATCGTCATTTAAAACTAAAGAATCGGCAGAAATTCAATTACACTCGGTGGTTTCCATGACAGTTTTTTTTTGAAGGACACTTCTCTCTCAAAGCTCCTACGTTCCCAATTAGGTGTCCTTATTAGGACAGAAAATATTAGAGCGCTGCGGAGCGAACCGAGTTGGAGGGGTAGCCAGATTGCAAAAGACCTCAGTGAACCTCAGACCACTGTGCATCAAGGTATTGAATGATTTTTTGGAAACGACGGGATGCACTAGCATCTTCAATACTTACGAATCGGGCAACTTACAAAGGTTTTTCAGGGCATGGAGCGCTTTTTCGAAATGATTTTCTGAATGTTGTAGGGCTCATCGAGAACGCCAGAACCATTTCCATTTTCTGAACCCAGGAATGTCGAAACACCTGGGAAGAAATGTCCAGAGCTTGACCACAGTTATGATGAATTTTTCCATATATTCTGACCCACCAATTGCTTCCAAATACCGCACCGTTCCAGAACGATGTTATTTGGTTTTGCGCATTTTGGAAGGCGCTTACACAAATTGCAAAAATTTGTCATGACGGAGGATCGAACTTTGGACCATTTCTTCCCCCTGTTTTGGCATGACATCCCTGGGGCGTTCAGGAAAATGGACCACGGTTCTGCGTTCCTCACATGAGCCTCTACAAAATTCAGGAAAACCATTTAACCAAACGCGCCATATCCTTGAAGACCTTCCTTGTTTGGCGCATGATACCTGGAGAGTTGGATTACAGTACAGGCGTCAACCCATCAAAGACGACGTGGGTAAGCGACGGTGAAGCCCGCGAGAATCGAATGTGATGCCACTGACCCCATGAAAGTTAACGTTGTCCTTCTAGTAAGTCTTCAAGGGTCTCTACTGAGAACCTTGTCCATCAGGTTGAAGAGTTACCTAATAGGTGTGTTGTCTACTAAGCAATTAGACTTTGTTCAGTGGTAGTTTACAGTAAAGTAAGTTAAGTTTATTGCTGCTGAAAACTTAATATTTGATTTTTTGATACTTCTCTACAGACGAAGGCTTCTCGCCGCTATCGAAGGCCTGCCCCAGGATCACATTGTGTGGATTTGCACACGAATACGAATGTATTAGTGCGAAATGGGTCGACAGTAAAGAAAAAAGGAAGAGAATCCGTCGAAAACGCTCAGGCTCAAAGGTACACTCACCTTCCTAGTCGGCTGTACTAAGGGAATAAGAGACTAAGCACGGAGAGGAGAGTATGAGGCGAGAGAGCGTTACAGATGAGAGAGCGCCAGACAACAGCCTGATAAGAGAAAAAACTCTGCAGCTTCAGCAGCTTACTTTGCAAGGCCCAGCGCTCTTGTCGGTTGGTTTCCGTGCACGAGAACGCCACATTTGTGATTGTCCTTTGGGGTCTATGCTACAGACCGAAGAGAAGCGTTCACACGACCTCTGACTGGGTTGTGCCCTTAAACCTCTGCTACTTGTTGGTATGGGAGTGCATGACGCCTTTCGAATACCTCCAATCAAATCAATGAGTACAGTTTAGCTGGCACACAATATCGAAAAGTTGGACTGGCGTCAAATTATGTCGCTAATTTCATCACTTCAAAACTGACTCGTTCTTCACAAAAGTAAAGCCAGTGCCAGGTGGATGGGAAAGGGCACAGAAAATAATGGGAAACAGATTTCATAGAGAGAGAACTCGTTCCCACTTTCGCAAAGAAGCTGTGTTTTTAGTTAGTTAGAGGGTTGAGACTAAAGTTACCTTTTGATACCGCTGAGAACTGCTTTGGCAAGTTTCTTGCTATTCTAGAAAAGGGCTGGTGCAGTAAAAACTCAAGGCACTCAATGGGCAGTCGCATGACAACAATTGGACATGTAGCGAGAAGGTTATCGGTTAGGCGCGTTGATGATGGAGTGCACGTGCCGTTCCCATGACAACTGTCCAGGTGTTCCTAACCCCAGTAAATTGAGAATTAGCCAAACGAACCCCGCCTAAAGGAGCGAATGCTCTTCATTATGTGAGATCAGACGAAGCACTAATGTTGTTATTTCCGGTTCGAGCCGTCATCACCACATGATGTCAGTTGTCATCACTGCCCTCTTTCGAAAATGGAACAAATGGAACAAAAATAGGGTGAGAATAGACATGTGATCAGGACATTGCCTTCTTCTGTGCACTTAGGCGAAATGGTGACATTTATTTCTTCGGAGCCTGGACTCCACTGGCTTTACGACTTTTGGCTCATTTCTCCATGAAAGTGCTCGCGGGTGGTCGCCGCTCCAGCCGCCGCAGCCCGCGCTGTCGCGGCGGCTGGAGCGGCGGCCTATCCACTGAAATTCAGCCTTCAAACTTTGGGGAATGTAAGATTAGATAAAGTTTCCAGTCATGGAATGGGAATTCCGCTAAACTATCACCTATCCTGTAAAAATGCATGTTTCTTGTCCTTTGCCATTATTGCCCTTTGCAGACTCGCGGGATGCTTTGGTGCAGTGCCTTTCACATATCGCTTCCTACGGCGCCCGTGGGAGACGCGGCTGAAAACTCAAGCTTGCGGAGAAATAGAATCATGTCAGCCATAAGGTCCATAAATGAATAATTTTGCAATTAAACAGTACCCTGCTGGCTCAATGCTGAAGAGGTATACATTGTTTGTGTACAGGCATGCTCTGGGTACGTGTACGAAAAGAAGGTACCGGGAGGGAGACAAGCGATTCTTCCATCCTTCTTACAAGGAAAGGCTCTCAGGTCGCCATGGCCATTCAAGAAGAGATGTATACCATTGGATGTGATCTCAAATCTACCTTCCAAATCTGCTAAACGATTCTCTGAATGGAGTTATGAAGCAAAACAGCGCAACGGCAGTGGTCGGGATTTGCAGTCAAAACGTCGTAGGATCGGCCCCTGATCGCGTTTACTGTCTTGCGTTCTTCAGGAATTAGGCTAAATAGGCTATTAAAAGCCTTTTAGCTGTACTCCTGAAGAAGGCAAAACAGTAGACGCGATCAGGGGCCGATCCTACGACGTTTTGACTGCAAATCCCGACCACTACCGTTGCGCTGTTTTGCTTCATAACTCCCTTCAGAGAATCGTTTAGCAGATTTGGAAGGTAGATTTGAGATCAGCGTTCAAAGGCACATCTAGTGGTATACATCTCTTCTTGAATGGCCATGGCGACCTTGAGAGCCTTTCCTTGTTAGAACAAAAATGTGAAACCTAACTAACCATAAATAGGTATCTACACAGCCGTTGAGGGTAATCACAATCATGCCGTTGCAAAACACCCTTTGCAAAACATTGATAGCGCAAGCCCTACAACCTACCCGATTTGTTGGCGGTTTGTTTATTCCATGAGCTTCCTTTATCACTTCATTTTGCGGACGGACACACATACATACATACATACATACATAGGCACAAACATACAAACCGACTCATCAAGTTAGCGGTTCATGTAATAAGAAGGATTGATCGCATTTTTTCCGGCCGTCTTTCTAACTCATATGCGTTTTTCAAGAAAGTATCATGAGAAGAAAAGCATATGGAAAAAAATGATAATCACAAAACATAGAAAAGAAGAACTACCCTTATTCCGCTTGCCTTGGCTATGGGTGGCTTCACCATTTTTACCAGCAGTGTATTGCCGCAACACTCTCATGGCCGCTCATTCCCTCCTTTCACATGCACAACGATAGCGAACCCATTTCGTGTGCTTTTCATGGCCTTTCTCAGTTGGTTCACGGCAGAAAACATAACCGGCATCCAATCGATAATTTTTTTTTGCAAAAAGAAACGCAAAATCATTCTTTGCCCTAGTACAACCTTGAAGTAAGGGTTTGCGCGTAGAAGAACGTTGGTCAGTGCCTTCCTAGAGCAAAGCTCTCCGCGGTTTCTACTGCAGTTTTACAGGGGGATACCAGTGTTTTCCTCACATCGGTTTTTGAGCATACCGTACACGGAGGCCTAATACAATGTTGATCAGGGAGTTTCAAAAACGAAACCACTGAAGGCGCAATTGTGAATTGTCTCCTGCTGTGTTGCTCAGAATTCCTTCACATTGCCTTCATTCCATGCTCTCGTCTACGCTCTCTCGCCTATACAGCGGCTCATGACAACCGTGGCCAACTTTTTTTGCCATTACTGTTTAATTGGATCACCAACCTACGGCTTGTTTTAGGGATCACTTTCCTATGGAATCCAAAACCGATCTAAACGTGCTCTCTATGCCTTCTGGCTCTAGCCATTTCGTTGCAGAGACATAGATTGAGTTTTCGTACGTAAACCGGACTGAGTGCAAAAGAGAATCTATTATTAGCCATCGCAGGTCATTGTTTCATTTAATTTGATTATGAATTTTTGAAATTGTGGGTGGGGATAGATACGCACATTGGACCTGTGAAGTACAGTTTTCTTATTGGGTGTCCGGCCACCAAGGATACGTTACTTTCCCACAGCGGATATTCGTTTTTTATTGAATTCCCTCTCCATTTTCATGTTCCTAGACCAGCCGTATGTATTATCGGATACGGGATAAAATTCTTTTAAAAATGATGAAGTTTTTGATGATTCAAGTACTGATGAAAAATTGTGGAGAAAGAGGGCAGATGTGAACACAACTGCTGGACCACTATTGGCAGAGCTGCCTCCTAGAAAAGGCAAGCAACTTCAAAACGATCCGTACTGCAGAGCTGCTGTTGTTTGGAAGTGAAAGTACAAAGACGAAAAATATGATTCCTCTATAAGAAAGAGAAGGGTAAAAGAGAAGGATGCGACGTGAATGGTGCTCTGAAGCATCTGATTGAGCTTCACTTCGGAAAGAAGCAGTCTAGCATCCCTGAAGAAAGGCAAACAAGTGACGGATCAATAGCACCAGCTTTTTGGAGAAACTTGCGCCCAAACATCGACGTCGAGAGCGAAAGCGAGATAAGATCAGGATTCGGCATGCTATCTGCATGAACATTTCTTCAAGCAAACATGAGAACAGTGCTGAACGGCGATGATGGAAATCGAAAGGGGGAAGACGATTTGAGAATTTCCAAACCATCGTCTCAGCCGGTGGATGCGCTAACGACGACAGGTTGTTGCCATGCCAGACCGCCGGCATTAGCGCGTTTGCCGCGTGGATCAAGTGCAGAACCGTGCTGGTCTTCGATGTTACTCAGGTACCGCCCACAGATGCTAATGTTCGAAGTTCACCGGGTTGGACAGTGGAATAACGCGAAACCGGTTCCACTAAACAACGCCAACAAGACTCGTGAATTTAAGGACTCCGCACGTCAACTCCTAAGAAATTAACTATCACATTATCGATATGAAGTAAATATTCCTACTGAATTTTCACAACTGAATTGTGGGTCGTCGGTGACGGTACTTTTCAAAGGACCACTCGGAAAGACAGGCCAATCCATGGAAGTTCAGCGTGCTGAAATAAGTAGCACCAAGTGAAAAATTTGCATTTCGATTTCAAAACGACGCAGGAACTAGTGAAATTAGATGGGGGTTAAGGAAGGGTTTAATACATAACGAAGAAGTGCGCCACATGGTTGCGCACCGAATATTTCTTTTATTTTTGTATTCCATTAACCTGAATACACCCGTGTATCCCCTCAACAATGCGGAAACCATGTGTTCCCAAGACCTGGATGGCTGGTATTTTTGACGAACTTACAATAAATTGTCACAAACACTTGGTCTTCATTTTCCAACTTTTTCTATTTGAGGAATTCTTTAACCATGGTCCACGCATCCCGAGACCCCTTCCTCTAAATATAGCCACATCTCTTGCTCGGGGTTGTTGTTTCGCATTTTTCGATAATGTCACCTACAGCTTCCATTCATTCTTTGCACCCTAGTTTTAGAGCGGAAAGGCGGGCTACGAACTTGTCGTCAACGGAAATCTCTTCTTTCTGTAAGATGATACACGCAAACATATATCAGCCCCGTTTTGAAGGCACAACCCAGGCAGAGGTCGTGTGAACGCTTCCCTTCGGTCTGTAGTATAGACCCCTAGAGGACAATCACAAATGTGGCGTTCCCGTGCACGGAAACCAACCGACAAGAGCGCTTGGGCCTTGCAAAGTAAGCTGCCCAAGCTGCAGATTTTTTTCTCTTATCAGGCTGTTGTCTGGCGCTCTCTCATCTGTAGCGCTCTCTCGCCTCATACTCTCCTCTCCGCGCTTAGTCTCTCATTTCCCTAGCACAGCCGGTTAGGAGGGTGCATGAGCCCTTAACCTGAGCGTTTTCGACGGATTTTTTTTTTACCTTTTTTCTTTACTGCCTGCCCATTTCGCACCAATACATTCGCATTCGTGCGCAAGAGCCAAATGTGTGATACTGGGGCATGCCTTAAACCCCACTGCTCGTATGAGAGTACATAATCCCTTCTGTGTGGCAGTGTGCGCTCATGGTAACGCACGCGAAAAAAAAACACTGCTCGTCCGTTACATGCTTGAGGTTGAATTCCTAAATACTCCCACCAGGGTGAAAATCGTGTCGAGTACGTGGTCGCAGAGGTACGACCCCCCCCCCGAAATCGAGATCCTGGCACGACCCCCTCTAACAGAGCAAATTAATTCAATTAAAATAAATCCTGCAAAACAAATCAAAAAAAATTCTGCAAAATAATGCTAAGGACGCTTCATCTTGTCATCTATGCACGTCTTCCATCGCTGCATACTTTTGTGTACATACTGAAATATCGACTCGAGGAAAGAGGCATTAACTTTGTGTGACCTCAAGGCGAGGTTCGTTCAGAAACGCACAGAAATCCTGAAGACACGGGGTTGCGATTCAATCTTGATTCTTGCTTGAGTATATCAAAACAGCCGAGTGTATCAAAGGCCGATTCAACGGCAGCTGCGGCGCGATTGTCACTGGGTCAGATTTGCCGAAATTTCAAAAAAAAACGTCCGAATCTACACCCTCGATGAAAAGGTTGCATTCCTCCATTTCACAACCTTTGAAGCAGCTTGAGGTAGAGTTAGATAGAGCTGGATTTCGCGTTTCCAACAAGCATCGAAATTGCTCTGGAAGCCTTCCTTGCAGAAAGATAGGGTCTGTCAAATTTCGTCGAGTAAATGTCGAGGAGGCCGAAATTTTCACGCGAGTTTTTGCCACTTCAAGAGCAATATATCTCTTATATTGTAAGATCCTGAAAAAGGGAAGATAGTTTTGGAAAGCGGAAGGTTTGCGCTTCCTGATGGTCTGTTTAGTTTTCTTCTACAGCTTTTTGGTTGAAGAGATAATTGCGTCGAGGATCTATCGAGGTCGGATCCGGCCACCTGGAAATCCGCTCCCTCATTCACCATTGCAAGTGTGACTCGTTGGCAACACTCGGAATGTGTCTAGAACAATATCTTTGAACGCAAACAATAAGAATAGGAGCAATCGTCATCATCCGATTTGGTATTGGTATAAGCCATGCATCCCTCCTCCACTCACAGTTGCAGAATCGATTGAAAGGTGTTATATGATGGGGACCCTTCGAACGAAACTGTATTGTAGTAGACATAGTGTGTTGTGCTATTCCTGTAACCTAAAAAACAACTTCATTTGCCCAGCGCTTTTTCTTCACGGTTGTCGTTTTTCCGACAGGGTCCCTAACAACAGCGTCATTCTCAGCGAGGTATTAAGGGAGAAGGAGCGAGCGATAGGCAGAGGAGGTGCCTTTGCAGCGCGTGCGCACATGTGGCACTCTTCTTTGCGGGGATGCACTTTCATTCTTTGTACTGCCTTCAAATACGCCCTTCTCATGAAGGTGGAGGAATGGAGCGACTGAACCTGCAAAGAAAATTTAATATCATGTTTTTTTTCGGATGTTTTCATTTTCTGCTGCGCTATACCCTATTACCTATCTGCACCATGATACCACTTCTGTTACTGACCCCAAGAGTACGACCCCCCATGGACCAGCCCAACAGGTACGACCCCCCTGTCGAGGATTTCCTCGACCGATATTCACCCTGCCCCACATGGTCGGCGTGCTCTGATTAGGCCCTGCGTCAAGAATGTAGATACAACGGTCATGAGTAATGCAAAAATTACAAATCGATTTTAGGGAAGTAGAGGAAAGGGAAACACGGTCACAGCAAGTATGATGAGAAGAAGGACGAAAGCCGAAAAAAGTCGGAGTACGTGCTCAGATGGGCGGAACTGAAAGCGGGATTTGTTCCGCGCTGTCCACGCGAATTCTGAAAAAATATGAGTCTAAAACGGTTCCAGGTAGTACTTATTACAGTATAAAAACTCATAATGTGCTCGACAGCCTGGAGACGAGAAATATTTGATCGAAATGTGTAAGGTACACTGAACATATGTGAAGTGAGCGAAAATTATTATACAAAGAATAGAGACCGAGCGGTTAGTGAACAAATCGAGAATGCTAAACTTGGCCCATGAGACGGGAGCAAGCTTACAATTTCGATTAGTTAAGGGAATCATCCGCGGAAAATTCTTGCATTCTTCTTTCAACATGCATGTATCAGTTGTGATCACGAAAAACA
Organism: Ostertagia ostertagi; assembly: GCA_036418205.1. Classification (NCBI taxonomy): domain Eukaryota; kingdom Metazoa; phylum Nematoda; class Chromadorea; order Rhabditida; family Trichostrongylidae; genus Ostertagia; species Ostertagia ostertagi. The sequence goes on along the minus strand of MU870299.1, from coordinate 27,010 downwards.
CACAAAGAAGATTCGGTTTCCGAAGAGAAACAAACGTACAAAAACTACACTCTATGGACAATCGAAGGTAATTCGGGCGGAGCCAAAGGCATGGAAAGAAGTTGGCCTTGGCCGGCTACGTATCAGGCGACGCAATGAAAGAATCGGGTTAAAGCGCGCGATTTCGGAGAGTAGAGACAAATCGATCGATAGAATAGGATGGAGTAGAAGTGTAAGATGTGAATGCAATAAAGCAGAAGGCCAGAAAGAGTTTCTAGTGAAGGCACTCCAAGAACCAAGTGGAAGCATCCCCGTCGCCAGCATTTGTGAAAGACGTCCGTGGGCACTTTGAACGCGTAGCAGCCCTTTCGATTTTTCGAATTTTTTACCAAAACAAAAGCAATATTTCTGTTCTTTTCATTCTTATCGTGGATAATGAGTCTCAAGCCAGTGATTTATGGCTGAAATAGAATCATGATTTTTCCGTGAAGGATTCCTTTAAAAAACAATCGTAGTAAGTGTGGGGAACGGTTCGTGGTAGGCAAAGCATGTGATGTATAAAAGCAAACTTCGCAATTTAGCCCTAGCAATGCAGTGATTAGAAAAATGCAAAAATGCTGTGTCGGTATTAAAATTTCGAGAATGAGGAGGAGGTAGCCAGTAGATACTCCCCTGCCGACGAGGCAGCACAATAGGAAAAGTATTCATTACGGCTCATAACGAGTTCAAAGCCGGAATGGCCTTCTGTTGAGAGGCAATTTCAACAATTCTATCAAGTCAACAGGAATCCGAAAGATGGGAATGGCCGATTCAAACTGGACGCACACAGTAGACTGGTAATTTGGGTGAATGGAATAGGGGCTTTTATAAAGAACAGACTTGCAACCAGCTTCAACTGTCCGTTCGCCGATTCTCAAGGGGGGCTTTAGTATTTGAGGTTTGAAGTGTAGAATATTCCAAGCACGATCAGCTGTCCTTTGAGAAGTTCTCAACAAGGCGGGTTACATTTGGGTTTTCGGAGAAGGTGATCTTGGGGTATGAAAGAACATGCGTAACTGCCGAAGATGTGAGCTTCACGCCGCGTTTTCCGGATGGCTCCATACTCTCTAGAATCGTTTCAATGATTTCAACCACCTACCTATCGCACTTCTAAAACCGGAATTCTTTTTTCGAACTTTGAAAATCTCTTCTCTGCCTTCGTACTTGAACACTAACCTTGCAGAGTATAGTTCGATTTGAAAGCCTCTTCAATTAAAAGGTTTATCTTATGTTCACAGATTCACGTTTTCATCTTTGGGTCTCTTGAGCAGATCAGAATTTTTGAAAACTTCTGAGAAAATTCGGAAACTGCATTGTTCTTTCTCAGCTTTTGAAATGTGCAAATCTTTGGTTCATACAAAAATTGTCCCCTTTATCCGTTTTTTTTTTTTTCGCACAAGCGAGGTTTCATTATTTCAAGGTTCATTAAATCTTTCATTATTTACTTTTTTTCAGATTTTCAAAACTAATTAGAAACCTAGAAGGTTGATGCATTTTTTGAAAAAAGTATAATCTTTTTCTAAATGCCACTCTTTCGAAAAGTCGTCCCGTTCTTCCGCTTTTCCCCTCAGTAGCTTTTTTAGGCCATTCTCCTGAAACGCGAGCTTTCAATATTCAAATGGCCATAAGCTCCTTCGAAGTCAGCACACTGAGAAGCGGCAAAAACAGTTGAAGTGACAAGTACAGTACTTCTTTCGTATACGTCTAAACAATTACCAACTAAAGAGAGTTTTCCTCTCATAGGGTTCTATTAGTTGCTCCACGAGGCCATCAGCCGTTTTCGCTGCACCTTTCCCACTTGATTCGGTTCAAAAGCATGGAAGTTTTCCCAAAAGAGTTTTGCGCTTGTGCTCCCTAGAGCATGACGTGTTTTAGTAAGAAATCTCGCTCAGGGATGCGCGATTCAATTGTCTGTGGTGCGAAGTCGCAGTGGAGTTGAAAGGCTGCCTTCCCTTGCCACTCAGCCACGCCTTGCCAGCTTCTGGTTTTGTAAATGTTACTTGAGGTTACGAGCTCCCCTCCTCCTCCATTGGCTGAAATACGACTTCCTCATTGTTCTTTGCTCAACGGGCGACTGACACTGATTCCGGCACTCCTTCCATTTCATCCCCATTCATGCAGCGTTGATCCTAGCCTTCATCGCCTGATCCAGATCTTCTAGTGCTCCAAAATATCGGAAGTTCTCTCCCTCTTTCGATGGTTTCACTATGGCCTGACACGATGGGCTCGTAAGCCTATTCAGTGCTCGAACTCGTCTTTTTGATTCAGGCTGTTAGCCCGCTATTCAGGGGATGTCGTGAGAGGATGGTCAATCGCGGTCCCTCTTCGAGTCCTTCCACCATGGCATCTAGTGTAAGGAGGAAGAGGAACGAGTTTGAAGCTCATCCGTGATGCGCCCCGACCATGATGTCTACTTTCTTCGTTAGGTCGTGCGGGGCACGTAGTACAGGGGAGGGCAAAAAACAAGAGTTCGTTCTTTTCACTTGAAAACGGCACCAATTACACTTGCATACCATCAAATCACTGTCTTGTAATTAAGAGTGCTTCAGTCTATCAAAAAAACTTTACAGCCTTCTACACCGAAAAGTTCAGGAAAATTTTCCACGGGAACAGGATGGCTCGAGCTCAGCGGGGTCCTCCAAGGAAAGTAGGCCATTAAGGCGAGATCCTACGAGCTGGTCGGGAAGGGTCTTGCTCACAGCTACCCTCTCTAGGAAGCCATTCACCAGTAAGACCGACTGAAAAATTGTGGCAGCTTCAAGCTGAAGCAGTTACGGTAGGCCTCCTTGAGCACGACGTCGGTGGCAGATGACGTAATATTCTGAGGGCAGTGAAGGAGGACCTGACCCCGCTTATGGAGGGACATCTGAGGAACATTTTGCCATAAACTTCATGCAAGGGCTTCCCCTATGCGACGGAACCGTTTGCTGATCCTGGGCCATGGGCAAACCTTTTTCGCCCCCCCCCCCCACCACCCTACCCCCTGTAGGGCTGTTCCAGAATGCGATGACAGCTGTAGCCTCTGGCTGATTGTGATTGTTCTTAAGGGGAAACTCTCCGTTCACTAGCCCAGTGGTATTTCTCCCATCCTTACCTTGGACCTGGACTGGCTTCCTCGAATGGTATAATTGCTGCTCTTCACGCTCATCACCACCCTGATATCTTGATCAGCCCGACATCGAGCCTTAGCCAGCCTGAAGACGATTGCGTCTGCGTTTCCGCTTTCCAACTTGTCGTACAATGCGTCCGTCTTCGTGTCCTTCGCCTTTGGACGGCAGTCTTGGCCGGTCTGGCTTGTAGTCATCGAGATCGTCCGAGCTTCGCGTGTTCTGCCAGGGCTTGCATGCTTCTTCCTACTCGCTGGACTTCCTCCTTCCAGAACCATTCTGCCTTGACTCCCCTATCTCAACCTCGCATTTCTCCCAGTACCTCCTTGGAGAATCGTAAAGATAATCTCAGCCGCGTTGCTCCAATTCCACTATGCTATCCCGCTAGAATGTGGGAGAACAACTACCTTCGTTTGAGGACGCTCTTCCTCTTCCAATTTGGTGCACGTCCACCAATGAATTCTCCCCTCAGTTCTGACTTGTCTTCTTGCAGATTTATGGCAACGTCTACCAGGAAGGGCTTGTGATGTGGACGCCAGGGATATTCCTCAGTACTGAGGGATATTCGTACGACCACATGAACGATTTCCTCTTTGTCTCCTTCCACTGCTCTAGGTTCTTTCTGAGTCTCCCTTTTCGCGAAGAACATGAAAAATCGTGGGCTGTAGCCAAGTCGAGAACTCTCTCTCCCTCGTGTTTTCACCCCATTTCTCTACTATGTAGCACCCTTCGCCGGCTCCTCTATCAGTGGGCCATGTGGCCATTTATTATTACTGCACGCGGGTGGGAGTTCTCTCTGCAACTGTTTCTGTCTAGCAGGAAGAATGAGAGGAGCTCCTCTTTCCCAATTTCAAAGAAACTCGCTCACGGAAAGTATGGTCCAGTATCCCTCCTTCGTGTCTGTCCTCACAGCCAGGATCCCCTCGCTGATCCTACATACTCTCAGCGGAGCGACCCCGCCACCGCTATGGCCACGCCGTTGCGCTTGGTGGTCTCCATGCCATCGTGGTAGAATTAAACCCCTTTTCCAATTTCCCTGGCCTCAGCACTCTTTCATCGCGTTGCCTCAGGACATAGGAATTGGATTTCCTGCACGTCATTAGATCAGCAACCACTTAGGACTCCTGTCAACGATCCTACGTCTAGAGTCCCGATTCGAACCAGCTTCTTTGGCCAAGGTAGTTCACTTCCTCGCATTCTGACCACAGAAATCAGAGGCTTAGCCGGCGCACTACTCCGGGTGAACGTCCTAGGCTTAACAGTGGTTCTTTTGGCGACTTTTAGTCATGATGTGAGGTCTTTCATGATCCGGCTTGTCAACTTTGCCTGTTACTGGTAGAATCATTTTTGCAACTTCTGCAGGGCATGTTAAGCCTCGAACTCGCGGGCTTTCAGATGTGCATACATGAGCTACACTCTTGACCCTTTGAATACTGCTGGTACACATGTGTACCACTTCCGCTGTCAAACGCACTACTACAGTTTTTGGACTTATTCAGACTGGAACGCCCGCTTGATGGCAGAATTGTGCACATATAAAAATGCTATAATTTTCAAAAAGTCGTCACAAGCCAAAGCGTGTTGCCCTAGATGAGTAAGGCATATTGTATCGCACGTCACTGTTAAGTGTACGCAGCTCCCAAAGAAGGTCTATACTAGCTCGTGTCTATGAGCAGAGAGAGCTTAGCGCTGGAGAGGCAGAAGCATCGCGAATCGCATCAATGAAGCAATAACCTGAGTGGGCGCAGGGGGCACGCAAGGGGTCCCCGTTTGTTCCGGCCGTTCAGCACGGTTTTCTTCTCTCTCGCTCACTAGGCATCTGACATTCTTTCGATGCCTAATTTTTTTATCGTAAATTCTGCCTTTGACGTGCACCCTGCGCTTACTCACTCCTCCTCCTGCCCCTCCTCTCCACCTCTCATATGACCCACGTTTCATTCGGCCAACGAAACGCTTGATGCGAGGATGGTGTGACTAACAAGTTCTAAGCGGCTTCCAACCAATTTCAAAAGATCAATGATTTAATAAGTTCATGACTGGTGTGACACCGAGTTTCGGGAAATGAAGGAAGCTGAGGTTACAGTAGAAAGGTACATGATGTTGGGAACTAAGGAAGAGGGGACCACTCAGGGCTTTTTCTTGTCACCATGCTTGCCCATCCATCCATGTGCAACGTTCATGACATGGTTCCTGCTCTCCTTGCCAGAAAAGCTTGTTCAATAATACAATATCATATTATTATTGATGATTGTCCATCTTCCGCATGAAGGTACCTAGATTTTTCCTGAGCTTCAGATAGTTGAATAATTGTGATTCAAACACTCAACTGTGGCCACCGCTCTTCATGGCCGTGTTGTCCTCTGCGGGCACTGCACTACAAGATCACACAAAAAGTTGAAAGGCTCCTAAAAGAGAAGCGAGCCCGTCTGTCATTATTTCCACATCATCCAGAACATTTCCAGAGACAATCATCATCATGGTTGTCGTAGGTCTGAAGATCTAAAAATTACTGCTAAGGATTGCGATTAAGTGTGCTCGGACGTTTGGCTAACTTCAGCAATCATCAGTGCCTAGAATGTGACCGCCTCCGAATAGTAGCGAGATGTGTGAAGGATTTGAAACCGTATCGACAATCAGCAAGTTGACGTGACGGTTAGCGACATTACGACGGAATCTAAGGCAGTTCAGAGAACTAAGTACCTAAATATGGCACCGTTTGGGCCAAAGCCAACTCTTCGAGCTTGTGATACATTTTAAACATCGACTTGCACATTGGCTCCCTCGACAAACCGTTGTTGGACTAGGAACGTATCGGAATTTTCACCACGGCGACTATTCGGCATATTCTAATGATCAACGCCAGCCATTCTAACGCGGGCCCTCCTCCGTAGTTAAAGGCGAGCCCGGGATAAAACTGGTTCGTAGTGATAGATTAGCTGCAGAACGACCTGAAAGTGGAGAGGGAAGCAAGAGAACTTTTTGAAAACGCCGAAATTGAGGCCTCAACCTTCAGTAAGGTCAGATGTGGTACGGTGGCGAGACAGGGCGATCAAAGAAGACGAAACACGCGAGAGAGCACGCTGATCTCGTAACACTCAGTGAGGTGGTGTGAAAGCGTTGCAACGGGGGTCGGCGGTTGCAGACTCGTAAGAATTAGCGCCTTGACCGCGCAATTCTGCGACGAAGCTCGAGTGATCTAGGTAGGTACGAACTTTACAATTTCCATCGCGCTATCCTCCACATGTCAGGCTATTCCGGGTTTGCTTTTAAACACAAACAGGTTTCAGTATGCATCCAATGCAGCCGCCATACCTAGTGCTGTCCCTGAGTAGGACAAAGTCCTAGCGAAGATTTTTTAATTCAATTCAGTACTTTCAGAGATAGCACCATCAGATTTCTTGTTGAAGTCAACGCGAAGAAATGCAAGCGGTTGTCGTCCCTGCATGTTCTATTCTCAACTTGAGATCACATGCTTAGCCTAGACTAATAGCATGAACGTTCTACAGAAAAGATGTGTAACATATTGAGGCAAGGGATGGTATCAATGAACGGGTTAGGAACAGGGGACGGATTTCCGTCGAGTGCACCAAAAGTACCGAAAGTGTAGCGCAAAAAGCAAGTGATTAGCGCTTTTAAAAGGCTTTAAAAGCTGTCTTTAATCGTCAACAGCTGTTGTGAGCCGCAGTTCGCCATACGAAAGTTATTGCAAGGGCGCTGAGATAGGTGAAAAACCCTTCGCCTCAGGCAGAACTCGAGCCGCACTTCTTTTGCTTACCAGGAATTTGTGCTGCCGATTATACAACAGGGATCACACCACACTAGTTTACCCTAGCGCAGCTTTCAATGGTACATCTACTAGTGGCTTATTATCGCTTACGCTCATGGCATTATAAGAGCCGGTTAGGCGATGAAAGGAAAAAATGATAGAGCATTCACCGTTATCAACTACCAGTGATATACCACTGACAGCTGAGTTTGGATGAAGTTGTGCCCTGGTAGTGTAATCGGTAGCACATCTGTCCGACGAGCAGGAAACGCAGGTGCGAGTCCAGCCTGTGGCCAAGTATTTACTCATAGCTTACCATCCTGGGTGACAGCTTTTGCGGGATTAGGGAGTTCTTCTTCCTACCGAATCGGTCTGTTCATGTTCAGTTGTGCGCACTCGTGTACTGCGGGATTAGTTGCCTCGAGCAATCCTTAAAGGACGAATTCACGATTAGAATGAAGGTCGAAGAAGGAGTAATTCACCTAGTTGAGGGACCCGGACCTCCTAAGGGTGCGGACTGAAGCGCAATTGGCACCGAAGGAGTTGACCTCGGCGACCTATTAAGGCTCAATCTTGGCGCGGTGGGCCAGTGCACGCCCACCGATCATCTGATCACTCGCCGCAGGTCTATACGTGGCGAGTGATTAGATAGGTGAGAGAGCGTAGTGTTGAGAGCTATTCGCTTTATGCAATCAATCACGGGCAAGGAGGGGTCTCGTTTCTCGGATTCTGTGCCGTTTCTCATGGTTTTTCTTTCTTTAGTTACCACTCACCATTGCTAAGTAAACTTGAAATGGGTTGCCTTTCCAGCGTTCAACCTCGCCCACGCTCGCTATCTCGTAATGTCTGCGTCTCCACCGGTTCCTGCAATGAGCCAACGGTTTTAATCAATTGCCACGCCATTTTTGAGCGCGTCGCCGCGTCGTGACCTAGAGATATACACACCCATGCTTTTTTGATTCTTCGACGCTAACGACTAGTGATCGTTCAGGGTTACAATTCGCTTATAATAAAATACAAGCTGTGATGGTTTTGTTACAAGAATAAGCGTTAGGTGATTCATTCGTTTCATTATCACTTCTCTGCCAGCTAACAGGAAGGAATACCTATGTTTTTATCGGCTGTAAACAATGCGATGGCTTTTTCGCTAGTCGACTAATCATTTCTTGCTATACGGCTTTTTTTTGTTAACCCCCTCTCACTTGCGCTACCATATTGCATTAGCAACCCAGTATCGTACCATGAGTTCAGAAATAATCACTCTACCCAGATTATTCCACTTCATTAATACCTTACTGGTTTTTGTGATTTTTCACTTGTTGTTACAGCAGATCAATGTCACCATGCTGTCACACGCGGAGTGTGCACTCATCCAGTTTATTACTTGTTTGTGTGAGCGCTCTTCTGTAAGTGCGAGGCATGTGATCAATTTAGTGACACCTCCCCTCTAATCGCCTCCTGCCCCTTGCTATCACCATTTGATCATCATTTACCATCGATATTAGCACTCGATCTTCACACGTTATTAACACGTTCACGAGAGCGCAGGACACATACCCTCCCATTCCAAATACGAGAAGAGCGTCGGGTGCAGACCATACACCACAAGTGACGACGGCCTCCAAGTAAATCTGGTTAGTAGTGGTTCATAGTGATAGCTGATTTTGGTAAATGATAGTTGTAATTAGTGACAACTGATAGAATACAACTGCAACAGGCTAATCATTTCATTGGCAGAAAACATTTACATTTTGTGGAGGCCGTCGTCACTTGTGGTGTATGGTCTGCACCGACGCTTTTCTCGTTTTTGAAAAGGAGGGTACGTCCCACAATATGCAGACCACGTGGGACAGCGCGCGACGCATATGTCCTGCATCCATGTCATCCACTTCTTTCACACACGCCTAACTTTGGCACTATTCAACTATTACAACCCCAAAATCTCAAAATTTTATTTTTCGTCGAAACTTCGCCTATAGGGGTAATTCGATGCCCTGATTACGAAAATGACATTCATTTTTGCGCTGGCGCCATTTGGCGCCAATTGGCGCCAGGCTGTTTTCACCAAATTCGCTGTAAACTTGTATATAGGGGTTATTTGGGGTCCTGATCACGAATATAACATTCATTTTTTAGCGCCAGTGGCGCCTTTTCCGCTCGTCTGCGCCCTCTCACTGATCAGCTCGCGATCAGGACTAAGCCTTTGAGGAGGAGAGTGCTCCGAAGTGAATAACACTTATCCTGTGATCTTATACGCTTTAACGTTTGCCACATGTTGACTGGTTCACCCACCCCGGAGTCCTCCCTCCTTCTAGGCTCAGTCCTAGGTATTATGTACAAGTGAGAGGACCCAGGAGAATGGAAAATGTGCGTTGAACGGTGGAAATGCTAAAAACGAATGACATATCCGTAATCAGGACCCTAAATAACCCCTATATACAAGTTTACAGCGAATTTGGTGAAAATAGCCCTGGCGCCAAACTGGCGCCAATTGGCGCCAGATGGCGCCAACGTCAAAAATGAATGTCATTTTCGTAATCAGGGCATCGAATAACCCCTATGGGCGAAGTTTCGAGGAAAATTAAAATTTTGAGATTTTGGGGTTGTAATAGTTGAATAGTGCCTTAACTTTTTCTCAGTTTTTTGTATTAAAAAGGCCGTCATCGATCGACGTTGGAGGAGAAGAGCCGTAGGACCCGCGACGAACTATACAGTAACCTGAAATTCAAACCGTAATGGCGCGAAAAACTCGTCCGGGGAACTCGTCCAGCGTTTTTTCCGTTGTAGTTTTAGCCGCGAGTGTCGTAGGATCAGTTCCCCGACGGGTTTTCCTTTTTGCTTTCGCGGCAGTACGGTTGAAATAGGCTCCCTTTTTGGTGTTGTGGTTCACGGGGACAGGAAGCGACTTTTTCGCGTTTCGCGCGCCAACATTTTTCGCTGCGGGAACTCCAGGTCCATGGCCAGCATCATGATAAGGATCAGCGGTGGACCTCAGGTTCCTGCATCGGAAAATGTTTCACGCGCGAAACGCAAAAAAATCGCTCTCTGTCTAGTGAACCACACCCCTACGACAGTGCGGGAAAGTGGAGAGAGTCGATTGCGCATAAGTGAAATTCCCGCCTCCCGCCACTTTCAAACACTGTCAATTCGATTGTAGGTACATCTTTCGAACCGCTGGTGCGCCGCTCGTACCCTGCGAGTCGCGGGATTTACCCAGTCCTACAGCTGCCTATTCTAGGGTCGTAACCTCCTTCCCCAGGCCAGGAGAACAAATAAATCCTTCAAATTTATTTGTTTTCAACGACACGGTTCTCTTACTTTGCGCGCATTTTGTTGGAAAAAGGAAAAAACCAAAAAAAAAGGAGAATTCGAAGGGAATTTTTATTGCCTGGCCTAAGCGAAAGATAGAAAATAGCCAGGCCCGTAGAGTGATGCTGGGCGCTATGTGCCTCGGGGGGGGGGGGCAGTCACCGCGCGCGGCTGTGCGGCAACAGGAAATTCGAACATTCCAGCTTCTCACGCATGTCATGTGACTGCCCTCACCCCCAACCCCCTGAATTGGCTACACTCCCCCTGGCTCACGAATTTCCTGTTGCCGCAAGAGCGCGCGCGGCGACTGCCCCCCCCCCCCCCCGCAGGGCCCACTTGCCCCTTTGCAGTCCTTGCTATTATAACTTTGAGCAGCTGTGTGCCGGTGTCAGAACTCCATTGTTCTTCACTCCGTGGGTTGAATGTTGGTGTTTTTGTGTGTTCAGTTCAATGTGTTCTTCCTCTCCTTCAAGTGTTGGTATAATTGCTTGAATCATTGATTTTCATTTTCTCCTAATATTGATTGGCGTACCTTTCGTGCAATGAATGAATAAATTAGTCAATTGAGGTGAACTTGCACATTCCTGTAACTCGCCGTTATATCTACACGGGAAAAAACGCCGGACGGGTTTTTCTCGCCGACTCATTGTCAGTTTCAATGCTAGGCCAACAATGGATTTCGTGAGAAACCTAAGCTGAAAGGAATGAGGATCAACTGCGAAAAGCACTAAGTTCGAGTTGTTTATTACTTCAACAGGCTATATTGTCGTCGCTCCAAAGTGCGAGCGATTTACCCCGCCGACGACCGATACACACGGCGCCGCTCGGGTAAATCTCCCGTCGCTCGCACTTTGGAGCGATGCCAATCGCCCGTCGCTTGTGCACATTGCAAGAGCGACTGCATCGCGGTGGACAAGCGATGGAGCGATCGCGTCGCTCCAGCACTGGTCCATCGCGATGCAATCGCCGAGTCTCTCGGCAAAGCGATTGCATCGCGCGATGCAGTCGCAGTGCCTAGAGCGATTGCATCGCGCGATGCAGTCGCTC
>MU870298.1:0-29514 GCA_036418205.1 Ostertagia ostertagi | reverse complement strand
CGAATGAAGCCATCAGTTAGCGCTTAGCGGGGAAAACATGTGTATATGAACTTTGGGCCGTCGCTCATTTTTTGTATGCGTAGTGGTGGAAAGCTGAAAAATTAAGATCTTGTATGATTTATATTGTAGATCCCAAAGTCCTGAGCGAGCGCTTGCGTGGCCACAGAGACGCAATTTGGTCAATCGCCTATCACTCTTCGGATAATCGTCTCGTTTCCGCTTCTTCCGATGGTACAGTGAGGCTCTGGGAACCAGGTAAAACCTTTCATCACGTATCGAATCTGTCTGCCTACTTTTGTAACACATATCTAGTTGTCACAAGGCATTAAATAGTTTTTTGTGACTCAACATTTTTCTGTTCTGTGGTACTTATTTTTTTCATGTCGCGGATGTTGTCAGTCTGTAAAGTTATAGGCTACTCTCCAATTTTTAGGAAACTTTGGTGAACCGCTTTTACGGTCACTGGATGCTCCTTCAGCTGGACTCATACCTACTTCGGTTGACTTTGTCTCCACTGAACCAAGCCAGCTCCTTACCGCTTACACATCATCGACTGCAACTATTACCGATATCGAAACGGGTGCCACCATCCTTTCATTTGATTTCGGCGAAGGTATGTTTTTTCTATAGTTCTCACTCACTTTCGCATAGAAGTTGGTGCTGCATTTTGCCAGTCGTCCAGAAGGTTACATTCAAAATTTGCTACAGCGAGGGCGGTCTAAAATAACATGCGTGATTGCAACCTGGAAAATAAGGGCTAAATTAGAAATTTTGCACAGCCGTTTTCGCTTCTCACATGCAAAGTGCATAGATTGGAACTGTGGCCTGGATCCGCCGTAAGCTAATGAATGAGGTTGACGGATGCTCGGGTTGCCATCGTTCTGCTCCTCTTTTTCCCTTATGTCTCTCCGAGATCTTCTCCTTTATCCAGGTGCTAGTGCGTCCTCTGGATAGACTCGTGAAGCTTTGAAGTTTTGTAGGGAGGAGGATATTATTTTGAGCGTTCTTAGTAAATTTATTCTGAATTTATAGATAAGAGTCTTTCATCACTTGTTCGGTTTCATATTTGAACTACTCTACCAAATCCTACTGTGGTGCAGTATGCCGTCAATTAATTTCTTCCTTTGCGGTCCATCTCCCTTGCTCTCGTAGCATCGATAAGAACCCGACATTTGAGCAGGGTTAAAGCATTACAGGGTTATCGTATAACTTTAATGCGGACTGGCTGGCTAAATTCTCGTATGGCACACATTGTTACATGGGGTTTTGTTTCTAGTTATCGTTTTTGTAACACACTAAACTTTGAATATTTTGGATTCCTATTTTCCAATCCTCTTACCCTCTGGTTTCGAGTTTTAGGTTTTTTGTGATGCACAAATGTGGTTTTCCAGACGTGTATGTATCTTTCAATATTCAGATGATGTATCCCCTGGGAGTTGCATAACTCGAATTCTTTCCCACCCAACAATGCCTCTGACAATCACAGCCGGTGATGATCGCAAGATTCGCTACTTTGATAACCACACAGGTTCGTTCATTTGGTGATCGGCTTTTTAGGAAAAAGAATTTCTCACAAATGTCCTTCAAGGCAAAGTTGACACATAGTGCGGTTGCTCATGTCGAAGGAATTTCCTCCCTTGCTATTGATCCTAATGGACTCTATTTGTTATCTGGAAGTCACGATGGCAGCCTCCGGATGTGGAACATGGAGAAGCGCGTGTGCTTGCAGGTAAGCTCTATGCGATTTTGTGATATCTTTGGAATCTTCATCTAGTTCTCGATACTTTTGGAAATATCTGTTTTGTTCAAGGAAATATCCGCTCATCGCAAGAAGTACGATGCTTCTGTGACTTGCGTGGCATTCCATCCTTCGCGACCGCTAATTGGCTCAGCTGGAGCCGATTCATTGGCAAAAGTGTATTGTCCAGCTTCTTCTTAACATGGAATTATTCGTGGTCATGCGATGCTACTTTGCTGACCAGTTGGCCCACCTTTTTTCGAAATGCTTCGACGTTCATATTTGTAATTGTAATTGTTCGTTTCGCTCTACCATTAATTTGATTAGCGCTTCATTAGCTTTCTCGTGGTATGATTTTCACGAGATCTAGGAGAAGACGTACGCAGATACTGAATGGCCCCTTCCGTAGCAGCACTGTGCAATAGCTGTGAAAATAATTTCCTCACACCAGCCCATCTATTGTCGTTTTCTCACCACCGTCTAGTCACCACATCGCTATCATTGTTGTTTTTTGGACCATCGCATGAGCCCTGTAGGTGAAGCAAGAGGGAACTTTATACTGCACCCATCACGTTGACGTTTTTTGTAGATAAAATTTGCGCCGTAACATGCTCGTAATTTGTGTATAGTTGTACTAGGAGTTAGGTGGTTTGCGATTGCTCCGGTGTCTTTTTACTACCGTATCACAGTTTCGTTTATTATGGAGTTTCTCCTTCATTTCTCCCCCCCCCCATCAAGTACTTTTGTGTCACGAATCATGGCTTGTTAAATTCGAGTTTTTGTGGAATATCTATACCCAAGTAGGTTATGTTCGGAGTGGGGTTATGTTCAGCTGGTTTGCGTGTGATGTTCCTTATTCGACCCTGCTGTCATAGATAGGTTCCTTGTGGAGGTGACAGTGTATTCAAAGTTGTAAGAGTACCCTTTTCGTACTCCACGAGGAGCATTATCATTTCCAGTAATTATTTGTCTATCATATTGCTGAAATTTTCTAGCGTTTTGTATATTTTTAGCGTTAATATTTTAAGGATTTCGATTTTTAGTTACAATGAGTGAATCTGCTAAATTGTGAAAATACTGAGGAACGTATACGTGTTTGTTTTGTTTGATATAAATTCTTTAACTATGCATGTGTCGAGGGTGTTGGGGTGATATTTGGAGGGCGTTATGAGCTTGAGCTTGAAAATATTCCGATGTTTTTCCTGCCATGGTTTTGGTAGGCACTTTTCCTGAGACGTTCGTCTGAAATATGCCGCTCGAGTATAACGAGCTGCAATTCTGAATAGCATTCTATTCACGTCCCATTGCCAGAATGGTCTCGTCAAAAAATGTTCATGTAGAAGATCATCAATGAATGATCCCTCCTGAGGCCGTATGCTGAATTGCTGGGGAGGGGATGGGGATGGGGAAAGGTTGGAAGTTCGTCGCACGACCCACTGGGCAACAGCCCCTTCTTTGATTTTGCAGCTTTGTTTCCATCCTTTTACTGTTACTGATTGTATATTCGCTCGTAAATACCTGCTTTATCCAAAAACAGCGATGAAAGAAGAAAATAAGCTGCAAAATCAAAGGTGCTGCGTCCGTTGCCCAATGGGTCCTGCGGACGCGACCCTCCCAACCGTTCTCCATGCCCAATCCCTTCCCAATATCCGGCGTACGGCCCCTGATCTAGTTATGGTGAAGAGGTGCGGATTTTTTTCGAGGCTTTTGTTTTTATGCAGAACATGAAAACTTGCTTTCACAAATAACACGGTTGGTAACACACAAGCAGCACTGATGGCATTTCACATCGAAGGGCAAGACCAGGATAAAACGGAGTGCGGTTTGATGATAAAAGTAAAGAGGAGAGTAGTGAAAAAGAAAAAAAAAGCAAACGAGTATGATTTTGCCCCAGATCAGCCCCCATCCCCTTTTTTTCAGCAGCAGCAGTCCACCTCATATTGTGCACGGCGTGTTTGGGCAAATTCTTTTTCTGCAAAGCCGCATCAATTGCTGTCTTTCGATCTTATCTTTGGCTGTAATTCCATTAGGAGCTACATCGTAAACGTGCGAGAAAAAAGTTGCAACAAAAGTTGTAACAGCTGCCGTCATACTGCATCCCCTACGACAAGCACGGTGGGCGCGAGAGATGGTGGCGATGGTTGCAACTTGGCAAGTCCGGGACCATTAGCTCCTAACTGGCTTTTTCTGCAGCAAGAGTGACACGACCTATGTAGGTACGAAGCTCTCGTGGTGTGGTCCTTACTTTTGAGTCTAATCCCGGAATTGCCTCTAAATTGGGCCCATGACCAAAGGGCTTACCTATGGTAGGCTCCAATAAAAGTCACCGTTTAGAACAACGTCGATTAAGTGTATCCTGGCTGCGGCTGATGGTTGCCGTGTCCTACTATATATAAGCGGCTAGCGTGTGTCTGTTGGTGTGTGTGTGTGTGTGTGTGTGTTTGACCGGAAATTCATAGCTCGAGTCACAGTAATGATAGCGCAGTGGTTCTTACATATGTTATAGGGGGTGGGATGGGGACACAAGTGGTACGTGATAGGAACTGATAACGACTGATAATAGCTGATAAGAGGGGCTAGAAAGCGAGCATCGCCAATTTCGTTTTGTCGTTCATATTGGTACTAGAGCGTCTATACTTACAAGTGTTATGTGGGTGGTCCCGGGACATTGGTGGTACATGATTGGAAGCGATAGCAACTGATAAGGGCTGATAAGACCGTATACAGGGTGCGCCAAAATTACGGAGACAACGCATGAGCAAACAATTTGAACTGATATTCACAGATGCTGTTTTCTTCTGTCCTAGTTTTGGTACTGTGGTGTAGAATTGTTTATGCTTACCTTGTTCAACCACCAAAATCTATGGTAGCTGCAGCGGTTGACTGATACTGACACCGTCCCTAAATCATTGGACTTCGACGTTGAGGGTTTTTGGCACGCGACAATTATCATCGTTTTGGTGTATACCCGAGCACTATCAATAGATGCTCCAAGTGGTACAGGGGACAAGGAGCTGAATGCAGTCATTCTGGATGAGAAGGGCGTGTTTCTGTGGCGACCACGAACAATCTAAGGATTGTGTGCGATAGAATTTGCAGGTAGTTGACGCGCTGGTTTCACTGGATGTCACGAGAGATAGGAATCAGGGGGCTCTTTTGGACTTATCAGAGCCCATTGCTATCCTGAGTTTATTTTCACTTTGAAAATCGTTGCTGGGCCTTCCATCAAGTAGGAGCTCCCGTTTACGAGGCAAGGGTGGTTCAGTACTAGTGCAGCATTGATGCAGAACCGATTTTTTCGACTTTGTCGGCTTAAACGGTGGTAGAACAGCATTTCAGATCTGAGCTCGATAGGGTACGCTGTCGGATCCGTTCTAGAAGCTGAGGCTTGCATAAAACACATTATGTCTAGGGATTCGTTGAAGAAACCGCTCTAAAATGAGCTTGACGAGTCCTACTCGCCACATTGCGTGCCACAGTCGATGGTTCCTCGATGTTTCTGAGGACCCGTATAAACACAAACCAAGGAATTTCAAAAATTGCATGGATGTCGACGATTCAGAATGGGACTGTGCACGTCACTGCATTTTTGTTTTCAAAGAATTGCACCTTGCTCATCCTAGGCAACTCGAAGTCGCTGTCTCCGTAATTTTGGCGCACCCTGTAGAACGCAAAAGTCGTCGATTCCGTTACCAGCTCGCGTTGACACAGAGCGTCCATACTTACAAGTGTTATGTGGGATGGGACGGGGACATTGTTGGTAGGTGATGGAAAGTGGTTACAACTGATAAGGCTGATAAGGGCGTCAGAACGCAAAAGTCGTCGATTCCGTTACCAGCTTGCGCTGACACTAGAGCGTCCCTACTTACAAATTCTATTGTAGTGGTACGTGCACATTGTATTCGTGTGTGATGACCAGTTGTTCTAGGGATACAGTCGATTGCATAAACAAGTCAAGTCTTCAGCAAATGATAAGTTTCATTTCTGACTATTAAGAAAACCCAAACTCATTAAACCGCTAATCCTTTCGGGGTTCTAAATAATGGTGAATGTAAATAAATGATAAGCCTTAGCTCCTCACTTATGTAAATAGGCATATTTCATTTTCATTTTGAGACTGACAGCAAATTAACGTAACTATCCGAATTCAAGAAGAATGGTGGATGTTTACAGTTGTGAGATACATACCAATTCAGCTCCAGAGGTTATGACGGTTCTCCTGCCCTAGTGAGCTTCAGCAAAACTGTGAGAGTCTAACACAGTCAATAGTGAGATGGTTAATGGAGTATCTCGTGCTGATATTCCATGGGTCCTCCAGATTCGCTGAAGCCTGCCGTGTGATGCGCGCGATAGCGGGCGGAGCAGAACTGGTAACTTATGTAGCTTTCTTCTACTATTTCTTGTGGTTAGAGCCATCAGGAAGTGGAAGCATTTCTCGATTGGACGCCGGAAAAAATGACTGAATGTATGACTAAGATGGGCGTATTCAAAGCTCTCTTCACCATAAGCTACAGTGCAGGTAAAGTCATGCTTTTAGAACTCGCGTCACACTTCCGCCAACTGGTTTCTGAGAAAGGCAACAGAGCCTTGTCACGCAGATGAATGGCCCGAATTGAATGTGCAAATCATTTTATGGGACATGAACTCGCTCAAGCTTTTAATGCTTCTGAAAGGCTTTCAGATTCATGGCGCATCTTGAAAGCACTTGCTCAAAAGGTGAGACATTCGATACTTTCAGCTTCATCTTATTTGAATCTCCTCTGAGTAATAGGTTCGAATCGTTAGCGAATTCAGAACAAACACGCTAGCGGGAAGATAGCAGCTCTGAAACAATGTGCACACTCACAGGGAAAGTGCTTCACAACAGATTCCAGTATATCCTTTAAAGTAAGTAAAATACAGTAACATGATATTATACAAATCGACTGAAATCATTTTTTTGCTATACTAGTGTATGATAATGGGAGTTTTAGGTAGTGAAACGCTGCCTAGAGGTAAATTATGACTTTGTCTCAACCCTGCGGCCTCGTCTTTGACAGCGCCCACTCGTGCCTGCGCTCCTGTTGTTCCCTATCTCTCTTTCGACTCCACATCGTTGCGTCTTTCGATCGCACGCACACACACTCTTGTCGCCGAAAACTCCTAAATATGTAAGGGGCCTTATCCAAGATGTTTCGAGAGTTCCCTACGATTCTTTTGCGTCGTCGGATTTTATAGTAGTACCTGATGATTCTTGCTTGAGCCCCATTCACATCATCGCGGAATGTGTTTTTAAAGCCAAATGTTAGGATAAAGTGGGTGAGAAAGAAGTGAGGGTATGCCTATCACTAAGGGGTGCCAAGCCCCCAAGGAAGCGAGTAGAGGATTCACCTCGAAGGAGAGGAACTCGGATATGATTCGTTGATTTATTCGGTTACCACCCATATGTTGCCCTTTCATTAGAGGAAGTTAAAACAACTTCAGTTCGAAGGCGGAATTTACCATTACAAGGCAGCCTATTAGAATCAAAGCAGAAGGTGCATGATGCCAGTATTAAGAAAAAAATGAGAAACGGCCTAGAACCTAAGAAATGGGACTCCTTCTTGCGCATAGGTGGTCCGTCTTGGCGGCGACTCTCATTGGTGCTGCCCTCTTCAACGTTAGTGCTCTCATAAGCGGCTAGAGAGACGTGTGCGGCTAGTGGTTGGCCAGTTGGTGGGCGTACTATGCCGAAACAGGTCGCGGGGGTCATGCTAGTTCGACGGGAGATATCCCTTATTGCGTATGGACGTGTCGCGTTTTCCACGAAGTAAATTTCTCATCTTCGACCTTGGACCTCATCGTGAAATGCTCCTTTGAGCGGCATGAATTCTAGTTTAAATATGCATTGAGTTATCAAACAAAAGGCGATTTCGTGAGCATGATATCAGCTGTCAGGATTAACACGTGCAACCAAGGGGAAAGGGCCCCCTTCCTGATCTTTCGTTTTCAAGCCATTTTCTCTCGAATTTCTCTGAGCAGTGCGCCTCCTACCACCTCTATTTTAGCATCAACAGACAACGACTGTTTCGTTTTGCCCCTTCCGCATTTCGACAATTCCACGGCAAATATTGATGGATTTACCTGAACAAATATTATGTTGTAGAACAAGTAGGCACTTGCAGGTGCCAGATTTGCTTGATTAACGGAATCGATTTACAGTTTTTTTTTCCGTGATTTTCGAGTGCTTCCTCGACCCTGGGTACTGTTCATTCTTTCTACCAATGCCTGAAGAATTAACCACTAACGGGAATTTCAACGAAAGAAGGCTTCTTTAAGAAATGCCACTCTGCACGTAAAAATTCAACACCATACTAAAAGCAAATAAAATGGCAAATGGACTCGTTCATTTTTGATTTTGAATCCAGGACTTGTGGCCACAGAAACGTGGGTTGGGTTCAGGGACGTTCCCAAGACGAAAGAACTTAGTTTCAATGGCAAATTTCGAGAATAGCAGCCACAGGGAGAGTGGCTTCTCCCTGAACGTTTCCAGAATTGTTTGCGTACACTTTCAAGCCATCGAGTTCTCTGCTTACCGGGTGTATCAGTTGAACAGCACTGTGTACCTAACCAGCAGCGCCATGTGTTCACAATAGTCTCAGTCAAATGACGACAGTGGCGTGAAACTAGTTTTACCCTAATTCGTCCAACTTCACTTACTTTATTCCACCCTCTTATTGGTTACTGTTTATTCACGATTTACTCCATTTACCCTTCATCTTTTCAAACAGAGAAGTATCTTTTAGGGAATCAAATCTACCAAAAAGTGCTCGGGTCGCTTGTTGCTCTCTCTTATCGTTCATACCGACTGATATCTGCCGACAGGTCGCCGTTCCTACTAGACCAAATATTGCTGCCCATCTCGCCCACAGATGCCATATTTTCCTTTCTGGATTTGGGTCGCCATTATTACTACGGTAGCCGATGCCGGGAAGATTCTAGTCTACAGTCCATCGATCAGTTATAGTCATCTGATCTCGAATGGCAGAATTGCCGATGCTTTAGTGAAAGCTGGACACGATGTGGTGAGTTGCGTGAATCCACAGCAAAGATTTTTCCATATTTTCTTAACTTCTGCAATCTGTTTACATGCAATGTTTTTTCAACTTTTTGTACGCAAATTGTGCCTCATTCAAATATGAACATTTAAAGTATACTGAATAAAAGTAGAATGCGCGGCACATCCGAGAAAGGGATTGGTCAACGTTGAGCGCTTTATTCATGCTGCCGAGCTGGTTTTTTGGGCAGAATCTTATGGGCTATATAGTCTGTGACCGCAGCGTTTCACCGTTAACACTGATAAGGTTGGAATGATAAGGGTTCACAAAGAACTCTGCCTCTAACAATTAGAGACCTCAAATAATCAAAGGGTAAAGTGCCCGACATTGATACTTTCCTTGGATTAGAATATATTTGGGGCGTGCTGAACTTTTGCGATTAACCTGCCTACAGAGTCATCTGTCGCATAATTTATATTTCGATGATTTTTATGGGAAAATTGGTTGTTATGGGTAGATGCCGGTCTCGATCAGCGAAAACATATCATGAGCAGGAGCACCGACATTGAGGCCCGCTCGCCGACAACAAGTTCAGAGTCAGCGGAGGAGTCGCCAGCGTGATTGTGGCAGATTGGTTAAATGGTATTGTTACGTCCTACCTCCGAGGACGCGCTGCGACTCGTCCACTGATACTGCCTTCTTACCGCGCAGCGAACCTCCTGTCGGGTACATCTATGAGAGAATCAGCCTCCTGGTTCACCAACGCAGAACAGCCGATTCGGACACGCTCTTTTGACACTTTCAAACGCCATCACCTTCCAATTTCGATGCCTGTTCTTACATAGCCGTAGGCTTTCTCTTCCTCGTTCCCAGTCTCCGAGTCCTTTTCTCTGTTTCTAGGGATCCCTGGAACGGAATTGTTGTTTTCTACCGTGAACGCCACCCGTTGATTGCACATTCCGCCCATGTTGCGCCGACATACATTGTACTGCTTGCACCGAGCACTCTATTGTTTTTTTTGGAAATACTTAGCGGCACCATGAGACAGCTAAAAAATTCCTTTCTGATGCGTGGCTGTTATGAAAATGCTTACGTGTTGAATTTCTCTTCAAGTACGTATTGGCCTGGTTTAGAACCATCCCAACCTCTCTGAATTTTCTTCAGCTCACCACCAAGCCGATGATCATTTTTCACCCATTTCCCAGTTTACGGGAGGTATGTCTGTAACTGCCTTAAGAATTTTCTTTCTTCTGCACCGAACATTTCGATGAAGATCTCGTCAGTCGTAGGCGGGAAATCGCTCCGCTCACGGTGCGTTTCGTGCATCCTAGCCAACGCGCCCCTCTTTTCAATGTTACCAGAGCATCGGCCAAGCGATTGCCTCAGGCTAAGACGAATTCTGTGAAGTAGACGGAAGAAACGAACATTATCATTACACGTGTGAACAAATTGCCATAGGGCCTGTCAATATGGCAGTCCAAATGAAGTGTAGTGCCGGGACTCGAACTTGCCATCTTCCCACGCTTGTCAAGTGCCTGCTGCCCCCCCCCCCCCAAGACTGGCTACCCTCCCCCTGGCTCACTGATACCCCGCTCCACACTGGGGTAAGTGTTACGGGGCTGCGACGGCCCCCCGAGCCACTTTGTGCCTGGTACGCAAGAGTATACAGTAGGTTCCATCAGGATCCCAGGTATGTTTCTGTTCTAGTTCCTTTTCCTTTGAAACACACCCTACAACTAAATTGTTGCAGTAATTGCGCTTCAGCATGCAAGCAAATGTATAGCACGAGTGACAAAATGAGCCTATAAAAATAGGAACCTTCTCTTCTCAAGGATTCTATGAGGCAGACAGACTATTTAAATAGCACTGAGAGGCACACTGTCTCAAGAAAGGAAAAGATTGGAAGACAAAATAACATTATGGAGCGGAGTGACAAACGAAGCTGCTGGAGGGTATTGGAGGCGAAGCTGCCCTGGCCTCCTTGTGCGCAATTCCGGAGTAGGGGTAGTGCGCTTGAACAGCTTATCCACCGCAGGGATTAAATTCATCTTAATGTGTTTTCCTAGTGGTAGGATGCGTATGGGAGGACACTGTTGTCCGGGGTACGTAAATTTCAGTACAAGAGTCACTTCAAAAAATAACTATTAAGTTCACAGGAGAAGGTCGGATAATACTTCCACCCTTTTTTCATTTTTACCAAAGTACACCACACACGTATAGGTAATCGTTCCCACTTCTAGGTCATGTTCATTCCGGAGTACCTGCCTTTATCATCAGAGTTCAATGGAACGAAATCAGCGAAGGTTATTCGCATGAACAATATCAGTAGGTGACTTTTATTTCCTAGTTCTTATTCACTTATTCAAATGGTGAAGTAAAAAAGAAAATGAAGGTGAAGAAATGATCCTTCTTGGTAGTTTCACCGATATGGAGAAATATAAGGAACATCTGCCTAATCAGGAATCGCCGAAAACAAGCAAATTCTCACGTATTCTAAATTATTGGGACAGCAGGTTTTGAGGGCCCCCTTGTTTTTCACAAGTTTTCTCCTTGTTAGTCAAATGCAAGATGCGACTTCTTTCAAAAGTGTCATTACGATTTAGTGTAAAACAGGACGGATCCGCGACCTAATCCATAAATACGAAAGAAAATTTACAACGATTTTGATCTTCTGAACTCTGCGGGTTTTGCTGACAGTGATCAGAGTACGCATTACGTTATATACTTGCATATTATCAAAGTTTTGCAAGTAGTTTATACTTATCGATTCAATATATCGACCCCTTTATCACGTCTATAGTTCGAGTTCCGGAATGGGTAGACGCAGCGAAGTAGTATAGCAAGTTAGTGATGAATATTCTCTAATCGTAACCGCAAAGTTGTACCAGTATTGCGACTCAAAAGTAAGCGGCAATCGCAATGAAACTTCTTTTTGACAGAGAGGCCAGAGAAAGCTTGTCATGCGTCTCAGTCAGAAATTTCGCCAAATGTCCGTCTAAATATTGCTTTTGCCGTCAGTATTGGGTTAATACGCTGAAAGGCAGCGGTTACAATAAATTAAAGAAGGGTTTGGTGCGACATGATAGTGCCAGAATAGTACAAACAAGTAAACCAACAAGTAAACTAGTGGGCGGATCGCTTTTGGGGGCGGAGCGCTTTCGAAGTCCTGCTCAGCAACCAGCGCACCTTTCGTCGTGAAAGCGCCACATCTCGCTTCCCTGGCAGCCAAGTAACTGATTCGTGTGGTGCACATGCTTTCCCCGATGCTGCTTCTTCAAGTGCTTGTGCTACGCGCATCCTAGTTTATGTGGTTTCTGGTCGGTTTCAGACGAAATAGTGGACTAAATCTGCGGTATGGTTTCTTTTCCAGTACTACATGCACTTCATTCTCTCGCAGGGACCCTGTTGTAGATGGTACGAACCACGTACTACTGCGGTCCTGTGTTGCCCCTGCGTTGATGATCCTTCTTCTATCACCGGGTTGACGACCCATCGTCACTCATTCCGCGACGTTTTTCACCCTGACCACCTTTCAGTGGGAGCGGCTACGTAGCAAAAATGATTTACGGATGACTGTGACAAAATGAGGGATTTACGTGTACACTTCCTGAGATATAATAATTTTCAAAGGAAGTGGTCTTCCTTCGATCATTCTCCTTGCTTTTCTTAATTTTTTCTTTGTGAGCAAGCTTCTTAGTTTTCCTTATTTCGTGTTTAAAGGCAAAGGTCGGGCTTAGTTGACCTAACCAACCTTTTCGGTCATGTCTGTACTTGGTTACGCACCCGTACAGATGTTCCCACGCTCAAAATCTCGAACAACGGGGTAAGAAGGCCTCAGGGCACGTACTATGCGCTATCGCCGCCTGGCCCCGCTACGACCGCCCACCTTGGGATGTGGTGCGTGGCTGGCATAACGTGTGAAATCAGCTAGGTTGATTGCCGTATCAACCGATAGAACGACTGATATCTTCAGAAAACTTGTTTGTACGTGCCTCTTTCCCCAAGCCAGCCTCCTTCACTGCTAGTGGGAAAGAGGGTTTTGTTAACGGCCTTGTCGACGGTTTTTCTCAGTTTTTTCTCCACTGTCGTTCCACTTCGCATCTCTATACTCAGTTTCAATCGCCATAATACCCCCTTATTGAGCCCGACTTTTGCCTTTAAACACTCCGAACCCGTTTTTTGACTGTTTCAGTATGCGCCCATAAGCACAACTCGCCACCAAATTTAAGGCTATTTTATTAGGACGTGAAACAAAAGATGCCGAGACTAGCGTCAGCGAAAAATGCAAAAGAAAACCAAAAAATATGGAATAGAGGGAATTCCTTTCCTGTAGCAGTTGCACGACGAGTAGATGCATCGTCTCATCGGCCCCAGCAAGAGAAGAAGGAAAATGCGAGATAGTGTCGCCCAAGAGGGCGCATACATTGCCTGTATTGAACGAGTAAAAAATAGCAGCTGTGGTCTAGGAAAGGAGTACTAGTTCTTTCATCGCAGAGTTTCCATTCGCTAGTGTGGCAACATTTTCGTGCTTACAGACCCTGCGACCTGTCACAGAAGCAATTCCAAAGAACTAATTGCAGGCTGTGCCTTCGAAAGAATACACAACTTCTCGTAAAAGGTATCGAACAAGAGGCCCGTGTCGGCGAGAAGGGCCATGACGCAGACGGGCCAGACGGGACGAGTCGTGTTGTGTGATGTTGGACGTACTATCGTACATTCTATTCAACTGACGCGAAATCAGTGCAGTACGCGCTGCGACTCGTTCGCTGACCCGTCTACGTCCCCTGCTTACTCGCCGCGTGACCGACCTCCTGTCAGAGACCCGGGTGGAAACAGTACAAGTGTGGTTTCCGATAATGTACAAACTTGTTGTTAAGGTTCACTGTATGAGGACGACATGGTTGGGCTCGACAGCTTGCTCATGCGACAGGCTCGTTTGAGTTTCGGCGACAGAGTGCAGTATGAGTACACACTTGTTGCGATGTGCAGGGGTGAGTTCAAATTTATGCTTAGAGGAGGGTTCCACGATAAAGGAGGAGGTCGAATAAGGGAAAACTCTCCTGAGAGAGCATGAACAGGCGGACTTCCGAACGATGGGGACCGACATAGGTTGTCTTTTCATCGTAAATCCCCCTTCAAGGGTGGTGGGTCGCCACCACGGCAGAAGTGGTACCTTATACCCCTTCCAATGGAGGGACTTCTTAAGTTATACGGAGCCCGCGACCTACCTCCTACTCACATCAATAGTGAACACACGTAGGTACTGCAGCCAATAGAGTGTGAGCCCATGTTCAGTACCTTATGGATCTAGGAGCCAAGAGACTGCCGGAGTTTGCAACGACCATATTGGCCCCATGGTTTCTCTTTACACTCAAATTGTTGACCATTTGGAGCAAGTGCACTCTGGGTCGTTTTTATTGTGCCCTGGGTCGTCACTTGCGCTTCTGCAAAGCGGACTACTCGAATTGCGGATAGCTATGGATGTGTCCTTCTCGCGGCTTGAACGTGCAGAAGAAGGACGCTGGGGCCTTGTCATAACCACCGCTGACCGCCGAGATTCTGCCCACAGTGCGACAGTACACTCGGCTTTGTGTGTGTTATCTACATCGTTAGCTATGCCCTCTCGTTCCGCTCTTCCCTTATCTCCGCTTACAAGAGTGTAACTCAAATCTACCTCTTCCAGTTTTCGTTAAAACCTCACAGTTGAATCCCCTTATCACTGCTTATCAACCCTTTCCAGTGTTCTTCACGTATTATTATCATCGAACTTTTCGACCTGAATTATTTTAGTAAAGTAAACCGTGTCTATCCACTCTTATTTCTTTCACCGAACGAAATGGTCGGGCTTGAAGGCGAAATCGGTAGGAAAACGATCTTTGAACGCACCTTTCTGAATACCCATCAGTCGAAGGGTTAGCGTTCTCCTTGATGGCAGTTCGCCTTACGCGACCATCTTATTATTATCTTCACCCGGTATTAACCACAGCACTATAAATGAGTTAGCTGTTTTATTATTACGCGATCTCTTCAGTATTGTGCTGTCCCGGAGCCTCATCAGGACCTAAATTTGTTTAACACAGAGAAGCTCCAAAAGTTTTATTCCAAAAGAATTCCAAAAGTTCACAAAAGTCCAAATACTCCAAAAAACGAGCCAAAAAATTTTGAAAAGAATTCCTTTGGAAACTTCCGCGATATTTCGGTGTATAGCGTACGCCTCACCCTCTGCTTAAATAGTAGCGGTGGACGTACTGTGACGGTCATTTTATGTGATAATAAAAAATGACGTGACGTTGAGCACGTAGTTAATTTATTAGTTGCAAGCGTCACGTAGTTCGTCCTTACTATTTATTTCGGGTGATAGTTTTCTTATTTCTAATGCTTCCTAGTAATTTTCCTTTCCAACAGGTTGTTATGAACAAAGTTTTCACCTTTGTCCGTGCCTTTGGGAAAAGCACACTCATATTGTTCCCGGTCTAGAAAAGATTAGGGATATTTTTCGCCGAATGTTGTGTCAGTCGAAAAAAAGGTGAAGGTCGGTCTTTAGCTTAACTGAAGAGGTCCCCCCCCCGTGGGTGAAGGTGCAAGATCCGCAACTGCGCAGGCGGCGACAACTTATCAAACTAAACAAAACTTAACAAACAAACTAAACAAAACTTAACAAAAAACTTATCAGCGACTCATCTCAAAACGCCTATCTATGACGTTCGTCCCGCCCACATTTGATATCCTCTCTGGTTCTTATTGATACTAACAAATCCAAGTTCTTCCACTCCCCCCCCCTTCCTCCCCATTTGCAACGCTCATCATTTTTCGGCGGTGTGCCTCTTTAGAATTTCCGCGGCATAGACCAACGAGGTTCGCATTTTCTGCGTTCTTGACGACGTTTTCCTTACCTCCTTTCTTCCTTTTTCCTTGACTTTTGAACCCCTTCGAATCCCTACTTTTGCATTCGAGTGAGATTACCACATCAAAATGATCCTTATCCTTGGCTTCAAGATACACCCCTGGCGTCTTGAAAAGGGAGCCTATAGCAGCCATAACACTATGAAGGCAGGCTGAAACTATCTGCAGAACTTTTTGATTCGTTAACTTGCCTACATTCATACTCTGTAATGAATAGAGTTGATGGCTCGTCGCGAGGAGCTGGAGCAGCTCAGAACGTACGGATTCGATGCAGCTTTTGCGGAGCAGATCGATCTTTGTGGAATCGGTGTAATTAGGTGCGTTAAACTTTTCCTTATGGAGAGATGCCGCAAGCAACTTCTTACAAGGAAAAAAATCGTGCATATTTTGCAGTTCTGTTCCCTCTATCACACACACACCTTTCAGATATCTTGGAATTAGAAACTTGCTATGGATCTCAACCACTCCACTCATGGATGCAGTGAGCTATAACCTAGGTTAATTCTTTTGCTGAGACATTCAAATACCTATTCTTCGGTAAACTAGAACTTTTTTTACTAACTATTATCCATCTAAACAACGCTGTATGATTTATTGTACCAACTTCAATAGTTTTATTGCCACTCGCTTCTGACTCGAACTTTATAAGGTAGGGGAGACTTCGCCATCACGTTGTAACCTTGATAAGGGGTTTGAGGATCTTTTCGACTCATTCCGCTTTCTAGGCACTCTCTAGATCCGGTCCTCAAAGCAACAACGCCAAATGGCTTCTTCTTTTGCTTCTGATATAGTGAAATATGCGTATGTCTAGGTTGAGAAATATGAAGGTGTTTAGCTAAAGCAAAACTGGCCTTGAAAAAAGGGACGCCAGGAGGAGTTGGAGAGGTGTCAGTTCTGGTCCGTCTGCCTTCCCGTCGACACGCCCATTTGCTAGCCTCGAGATCGCGTGATTGCCTAGCCAGTGCGTGGCGGCTAATTCAAATAGCTGGATAGTGGAGCTGTGGAGCAAGCCTGTTCAAAAAACTCGTCCATTTCCCTCCTCTTCCTTGTTTCCAGTGAGAAGAGAGGAATACTTGTTGATGACTTCAACGGCGCTTTGCTATGGGTCATTTGACATTTCCAGACAATTCGGCATCCATATCATTGTCAACCGCTGCTACCTCCCAATTTGATCTAGGGTTGTTGTTTTAAAGGCAGCGATTACGATAAAGAGGGAGCGCATCGGGAAGCATATGCACCACACGAATCAGTTACTTGGCTGCCAGGGAAGCGAGATGTGGCGCTTTCACAACGAAAGGTGCGCTGGTTGCTGAGCAGGACTTCGAAAGCGCTCCGCCCCCAAAAGCGATCCGCCCACTAGTTTACTTGTTGATTTGGACGAGCTGCGTGGCCAGCAGCGGCGCAAATGGAGCATCTCGATTAAAGCGTTGTTTGGTATGGTGCCATCAAAGGCATTACGGTGAACTCGTTCATACGTCCACTTTCTGGCTATTCATGAGTGAAAACAACGGCCAAAAAAGGGGTCCTCGTTTTGCGTGTTCTCGACGGATTTTTCTGCTTTTTCCGCTTCTGACGTCCCAGTTAGCGCCACCGCGTTTACACTAAAGTCTCTTTTTTGAATATATCGTAATCTCTGCCTCCAACTCATATAGTGGACTTCAGGTATTCCGGCACCACCTTCTTATGTGCCGACGATAGAAGAAAATGACAATGGGGACACGATGAACTTCTGGCAGAGAGCTTATAATGTGTATATGTATATTGGTACCATATTAACTCACCGTATAGGCACTGATATGACAACGGAGGTGGGTCTTTTTGTAACATCACAATCAGGGCATATGACAAAGTTCAACGGTTTTTTTTATTTTTGTATTTTTTAGTCTTTCATTTTGAAACTTTGGCATTAAAACAACCACCTCATGGTGAGTTCGTGTTAAAACCTATTCTCTGGGTAGATATAGTTGCCCACAAGACTGCTACAGCAGCACCGTCGTCGTGATCGCAAAGTGAGCTAATAAGAGCTAATAAGGGCCAGTGGACGAGATACCTTGCTCGCTCCTAACGCGCGAAGTGGATTCCGACGTAGATGGCCGATAGATGGATAGATATGCCGGAAGCCTAAGCCGCATCGCACTGATGTGGTTGTGTTCAAAACTCGTTTAGACATGTCCTTTCTTCACCATTACTGTCATTGGCTGCCACCCTTTCTTTGATCTGGGCGTTGTTGCTTGAAGTTAAAGGAAGCGATTACGATAGATCTCAAGGGGTTCAGAGGGGACGTGGGGGTCTCAATAGTACGCCAATGGCGAAAAAAGCAAAGAAATCCGTCAAAAATAAGCAAAATAGTACCCCTTTGATTGCCCTTTCATTTTCGACCATGGATGAGCGACGGTAAAGAATGAAGTTGTTCGGACGTGTTAACCCCGATAGCCGCCATCATGCCAACAAGCATAGTGTTTTGATTGATAAGGCATTACATGGGCAAGTTGGAAGATACAGCCGCTAAAAGGGAAAACGATCATCCAAAATGAAAAGCCAACAGCAAACAGTCCATCCAGATCATCAACAAAACTAGTGGGCGTCACGTCACTGGGGGCGGGGCGTCACGCGGGTCCTGCTCAGCAACCACAGCACCTTTCGCCGTGGGAGGCCACACATCGCTTCCTTGGCAGCCAAGTAATTGCTCCGTGTGGCGCAGGTTCTCCCCCGATGCGAAAATTCCTTATCGTAATCGCTTCCTTTAAACACCGTAAAAGTGCAGAAGAAACCCCAAAACATAGCGAAAGCAAGAGAACAAGATACCGGCAAGGTAGCGTGCACTGATTTATATAGTGAACACTATGGGAGGTTCAAGCTCCTTCCAACCTTGCCATGTGTCTTCAATCGTGTCGGTGGCGCTAATTTGGCAGCTGCATACCTAGCACCTTCATTCACGTAAGGAACGATCGACTTGATCTGATCGTCGGCATAAGCCTTTAAAATCAAAAAAATAAAATAAAATTATAATAATAAAACCAGGCTCCCATAAATAATTCATTAATATTTACCGTGAACATCGATTGATCAGCAATGCGATATCTTCAGGTTTTTCGAGAACTCGATCCGTCTTTTCCAAATGTCCGAGAGATTGCAGCCAATGCAAGTCTATGTTTCGTGAACGCTGATGAAATGTTCGACTTACCACGACCTATCATACATAAAGCCATATACATCGGCGGTTTAGGGATTAACGAACCAAAACCGCTCGACAAGGTATGAGACGTCCTCGGTTGCTATCCAAAGAATTCCACTCAAGGTTGTATTGTAGAAGTTTTCCGCTCTCATGGAGAAAGGCAACAAGGGTGTCATTATCGTCTCCTTAGGCACGATCGCTCCATTCCATGCTTTTCCCGATGCTACCAAAGCAGCATTCGCTTCAGTGTTCAGGTCGATGTCTGACTACCATTTCATTTTGAAAATCACAAAAGGTAGGATTCATCAGTCTTTTTCTAGAGGCTGTCAAAAATTTCGAAGAGGGCAGCATGAAGTGGGCACACATACATGTGTTGAAAGATCGAGTGTTATCCGCGTTGTTCAAGCTGTTGTGATGAGCGGAGCATTCACCTCCCACTCAAGGCGTCATTTGAATTCCATTCGTATAAGTAATGGCCTCCATGGGCAACTAATACAACTTGTTCACAGTTTCATTTTTTTCTCGTTGAAGAATAGGGTACCAACTAGCCTTTCTGAGAGAAAAGGTTCGGAAAGGCATGGAGAATGAGCCGACGATAGAGCATTGGAGAGTAATTACCGGAAAAACTCTTACATTCTTTCCCAACACATGAATGGTGATAATCTTGTGTAACTAGCAACAATACACGACAGTTTTCGACGCGCGCAAGGGCGTTATACGAAAGAGAACGAACTAGCTCCTTAAAACCGGATGCTCGGTGTATGGACAGTAGAAGGCACTTGCGTGGCGTCAAAGGCGGGGCATGGAAATAAGTATGCCTCGGACTAGCCACGTATAAGGTGATGCAATGAAAGAATCCAATCGAAGCATTCGATTTTGGAGGAAGGAGTCAAGAAGTCGATAGTATTGGAAATAGGACAAAATAGGAATAGTACATTACAGCAAAGAAGCGTTATGAGAACGTGAGATGTCAGTTTAATTAAGTCAAAATATCAAAGACTTTAATGACAGAACGGCCGGTGACCAGGAAAGCGTTCCCGCCCTACTAGCATTTGTAACAGTTTCTGCCGTGAAAATTCAATCGCCGGAGCAGTCCATTCGATGACGTTACCAAAACAGAACAAATTTTTTTCTTCTCGCTGTATCGTTAGCCGATGGTCTCAAGCCAGTATTTTATAATGAGAAGAATCGTGTGATCTTTGCCAGAAGGATTTCTTCGAAAACCAAGGTTGAGATTAGGAGCAAACCCTTCCGACCTCTGTGCGTTGTCACGCACCCACTTAGATGGTCGTAAGGCCCTGGGAGTATTGTTTGCCGTCGCCGCTTGACGTTAGCTATGGCGGTACACCGCGGCAGGTGTCGTGCGTGCGCTGCATATGTGTCGTGAAATCAGCTGCTGCATTGCCGTAGTACTAACTGTTAGGCGACCGTCAAGGGCTGGCAATACGAACATCCGGAACTCTCCTGCCTATCGTCCGCACTCCTCGCCACTGGTTTGAAAAGAAAGGCGGGGGGCGAGAGGTGGAACGGCCGAATTCTAATTCCATTTTTGTCGACAATTCTTCTCGTTTTTTCTTCACTTTCATTCCATTTCGCATGTCTGCACTCAGTTTCAAGCGGACAACAGTCGACAATACTCTACATCGAGCTCATTCTTTGCTTTCAACGAAACAGATGCTAATGCGATTCTCGTGTGCTTTGCAGTAAGGAGAGCCCCTTCTTGATTCAAAATAAGGCCAGATACAGTAATGGGGGTTTTTGGGCAGTTCCCAGCCGCTGGTGATAGTTTTGCGCTCGCGCAGCATTTGTAGTGTAGAATGTACTGTATTCAGTAAAGCACGCGTCCGTGCAAGTGTGTCGTAGCGTTCTAAGGAACTACACGAAATCGGATCTCTAAATTGCATCAATGTAGTGTCCTCGCCTGCACTCCTCGCCTATACAACATCTCATGAATCCTGTGACTCATACACTTCACTTGGACCGTACGGCCACAAACTTTTCTTCGAGGTACCTCAAGTTTTGCATTGAGCCCTTCATCTTATTTTCTGACAAGTGCAAACCTGAGCCACCCAGGGCCAGCATCTGTCTGTGTCTGCATGTCTAGCCGTTCGCATTTTGATTGCATTTCTGTGAAATAACTGTACTATGTGATACCTTTAGCGTAATTTCAGTTCAAGATTTTCTTTCCTAGGAAAAAATTATCTCAGCTCAATCGTAGTTTCCACTACGGTTTTACATCTCATCTCAGCTAGTTCGAATCCTGATGAGCTATCAAGTTTACGCAGAGTAATGGTAATTCAATAAGCTTGCACACGTATCGTCCGGAGCTGAAATTTCAGTAGGATATTGCCATGACTTACAATCTCTTCCATTTCTTAAATTACAGGATGGCCACAAATTACGGTTGACAAGATGAGGTGATCATAGAAAAATTATACGGCTAAGAAAAGTAAATCGGAAAATACAACTATATCAACTGAAGGCTAGTAAACTGAAACAAAACTAATCCCAAATTGGCCGACGCCTGCATTGACAAAGGAGCGAAGTAGTCCGGGCAACCCACTCACCGCGGCGCGTTAGTGGTAAACGGCGAATTCACATTAGTGGTAAGCACAGAAAGGCCCAAGTTCCAAGACGGGCAGTTAGAATTTAGGCCTTTCTGAATTTGTAGGCCCACATCTTAAGAGTATTTCTGACGCGTTACATGTTATTGTCTCAGTTATCTATGTTTAGTTTACACATGCATGCCGCGCCTCTTGTTACCGTAATTTGTGGCCACCCTATAGTTTCTTTTGTTAGCTCTCAACTCATCCGATGAAACGGCTAGCTTACTCATTTATTATGAGCCGCTGACTGGGAAGGCCCAGTTTCGTCAATGCCAATGCAATTTCAAATGGGAAACCAGGGTGAGACGTATCCCAAAGGCAGTGATGCGCTTGTTCGTTTTTATATTTGCTGGCGATAATAAGAGGAGTGAATGCCCAGATTTATACAGGGTTCTTGGTAAAATGGTCTCCTGAGATCCAAGTACAGGTCGTTTATGTGGTCTTTCTACCTATGACGTGTAGATCATAGCGGCAAAAGATTTGATTTCAAAAAAATGAAAAAAAAACAGAAACAAAACGGAAAACAATTTGGTTGATGATTCAAGAGTACAAGAAGTAGGGGAGTAGAAAGAACATCACCTTTCAGTGAAACACTTACCTGAAAAGTATTATAAGAAATGCACTATTATGATACCAGTATGGCTCCGCTCGCTACCGCGCGCATGTCAACATAGGCTTCAGTGAAATTGAGTATAGCCGGGCTGTTGTATTGAGTAACATACTGCTTTCAATGATTTCGACTGATGGTATTAAGGGTGTGCAGATGATAACAGTAATTTCCCATAGTTCGTGAATACGAATAAACGTCCATCAATTTTAAGAACTAATAAATTTTAGTGGCCGAATGAGCCGCTTGGACAACAACTAAAATTAATTGGGCTACTTACTATCAGCCCTCAGCGTAAACCTCTACCATGCATTGGATGTTGGGATGGCTCAGCGATTGAATTCTTATGCCGCTGATGAGATGGAAATACTATACTAATCGTACTTCCAGAAACACCAACCATTTAAGAAGCTCGGACAGATTAGCGGTCGATTTGATCACTAATGGACGACATCGCGAAGAAATGAGATGTTTTCTTTATTGTGCATCTGGATAAGAACTTCAGTGACATTGCCCTTCAACGCTCCTTATCAGCTCCTATCAGCTGTTATCACTTTCTGGTCCCCATCAAATATGTTCCCGTCCCACCCCCTATATCATATCTGCAAAACAACGCCTCAATGCTGCTGGGCCTTGCGCTGTGAATTTCGTGACATTTGCGTTCCAACGCTTCTTATCAGCCCTTATCAGCTGTTATCACTTTCTGGTCCCCACCAAATATGTTCCCGTCCCACCCCTATATCATATCTTGAAACCAACTCCTGACGACCGCTGGTTGGCGTGCTATGAATTTCCGGTCAAACACAAACACCAACAGACACACTTAGCCGATCAAATATAACAGAATTAATTTCTTTTACAGATGACACTACAACCCAGGCCTTCTTGAAGGACGTTAGTAATTGTGACCTGATCGAGTGGCTGCCGCAGAGCGACATTTTAGGTTTGTACGGGTAATATTATTCCAATAGACTTTCAGGAATCAACAGAGACTTTGATCTGACTATAAAAATGCTGTAAATATGAGTAAAATAGTAAATATAAGTAAATCGCCTCTGAACATGAGAAAAAGGATTTGTTCAGGGCATCCAAGACTGCGATTATTCGTAACGCATGGTGGCATAAATGGTCTGATGGAGGCGCTGTTGAGAGCAGTACCGGTTGTGGTCATCCCAATATTTGCCGATCAGTTTCGAAATGGACGAAACGCCGAGAAACGAGGAGTAGGAAAGGTGCGCTAAGATGCGGTGTTCTTCAAATATTTCAGTGCTCATAAATTGTGTATAAGCCAAGAAACTTGAAATCAAATTGCTTTTACATCATTCTACTTTTTTCCATTATCACCAAATTATTTAGGTTGTGTTAAAACTGAACTTGAATGAGAAAACTATAAAGGCAGCAATGGAAGAAGTTCTCTATCACGACAGGTGAGTTTTCGAGTCGTTCCAGTTGTTAATCAATGAATAATGAAAAAATAGAAGTGCGAATCAGTTCTCATAGGAGCACGTCGAAAAGAATCAATTAGAAGTTTTATCTTGGGAGGATTTCATAATACAGTCAGAAGTAAAATTGAATAGGTCAACGTAGAAGGGAAAAGGGAAAAGCCGAAAACTACCAGGCGCACTATCTAAAGGTGCGAGGCAATGCGCGTTTCGCAGCGAAAAGTGTGCCACAGCGACCTAGCAAGGCCGTACCGCCGCCGTTCGTGCCTTTTCACACCCACCGAAGGGTTCTTCGCAGTCTGACCCTATTCGTTGAGTAGAGATAGCATTAGCACTGAAGAGGGCAGCACCAGTGAGAGTCGCATCAATGCGAAAATCAACGGGCGAAGAAAGGGTCGCATTTCTCTGGATCTGCGCCGTTTCTCATTTTTTCATCCTCTGCGCCAGTAACCGCCTGCACCTTGATTTTCTAAACATCTTTTTCTAATCGTGGCTCTGCTCTAAAGTCGTTGATTGGCGGCAGTCACTCGAATCATTAGAGCGCCCTACTGTTAGTCGTTTAAAAAGGGGAGGAGGGGGAGGGATAACTAGGCAATGAGAACTGCATAGTGGTCCAAGCAACTCCTTCCGTCAAAAGCACAGTCGTTAAGTTCGCGTCTGCGCGAATTTGCATATTGCTGCGAAGATTCTTTTTTGTTTCTTTTCTTTTTTATGTTACTTGTTACTCCTTGTACTTGTAGTCTTCTGCGTGTTACAATGAATTATGCGTTTATGAGGAAGAATTTCAGTTATAAGCAGAACGCTATTCGTCTGTCAAAGCTAATGTCGGAGAAGCCGTTCTCTGCTGAAGGAGCGGCTCATTCGATGGACGAGTTTTGCTGTTGAGAACGGTGTTTTGGATGAGCTTCATGTGGAAGGCTCACGCATGAATTTTATCACTTACTTTAACATGGACGTCATCGCCGCTGCTACAGCCGTTCTATGTCTAGTCATCTTCCTAGTACTCAAGTCACTTAGAGTTTTTTGCTGCCGGAGACGTGACACTAAATTGAAACGTCAATAATTGGATCTAATTCAACTGCTATGTGTTAACTATTATGTGTTGACTATTACTTTAAATGCTTCCGTATAATGTATGCTCATCTCCTTGGCCCCGGCCTGGGTTAATCTTATTGCCAGACCTGCAACACGTTTCCAAACAATTTTTAGGAGTGAACTTTGTCTAGTTATTATGGAGCAATGCCATTCGTATGGCGAATAAATGACAAATGGCATTGGATCGAATCGCTGGAAGCAATTTCAGGGCACCACCAAATATGTTTTCTATACACTAATTGGACAGCAGGCGGACGCAATGTCGAGCTGTTTATCCTGCAAGTGAAAAATCGTTTTCGTGTTTCCGCGATGGGAATTTCCGCTCCAAAAGCAATTGTAATGAAACCCATTAAAGCTTGCAGGTCAAACTGCTACATTTTTTGCTTCGCTACAACAATATTTTTGCAAAACGGAACGAGAAATAACTAAATCGGCAACTCGAATAAGCAAGCAGGTTGATGAACGGTTACGTTTGCGACCACACGAGCAGCATCTTCATTAACACGTAAGGAATTTCGTTCTACAAACGATGTATTGATGACGTCTTTGTTATTGGAGCAACGGAAGATGATCTTGTGGAAACGTTAGAAAGACTGAACACACACGATATGAACATCACCTTCACAAGAGAAGATCCAGGGAGGGATGGTTTTTTGCCATTTCTCAACACGCAAGTAAGAATACGTGAAGGCTAACAGGAACACCTATCGTACAGAAAAGCTGTCTCGTCCAATGGCTTGTTGCATTCTAGAAGTGCCCACCCAATACATACAGGGGTGGCCCAAAAAAGACACTTTGCCAATTTCACACATCATCAAATTTTTCTTCGCACAGAATGCCGCAGCTAATGAATGTTTTACGGCAGAATATTCCTTAGGTGTCCCCCATAAGCAGAAGCAGCCCCTACTTCAATGCCCTCACGGTCTTCAGAATATGACGTCATCTGCCGTCGCCGTCAAGCTCAACGGGGCTTACCGTAATCGCTCCGGCCTGAAGCTGCAAACCTAATTTCTTCAATCGGTTAAGCGGTGAATAGCTTCCCAGAGACACTAGCTGTGACTGTGCAAGACCGCTTTTGACCGGCGTTTCAGGGACGTCGTAATGGTCTATGGTACCTCGACGACGTCGTTGAGCTCGTACCGTGAACCATGTTTCCGTGGGAAAATCTTCTGATGTCGTCGGTGTAGAAGGCTGTCATGTGCTCTTTTAATATGCAATTGGGCTCATTTGATTTGGTTTCGCAGTTCGAGATTAATTGCGTTTTGAATGTGGAGAGAAGTGACTCTTTTTTTGCCCCCCCCCCTGTATATGAAGGCGAACGTCGTGCGGAATCTTCTAAGAACGAAGAGAAGTTAGGGACACGAAGGGACCCAGTTGTGAACACCAAAGTTGAAAGCATTCTTGAAAGTAATGGATACTTCGAAGGAACTTTCAAGACCTGGGTTCCACATAGATCAGCAGACGGAATAACCCTCATGATGTCCACGACAAAATGGCACGTGAGGTGAACCGCGTTGTGAAGAACTCCCAACTTCCATCCGACTTGTCTTCCGTCCTCCTCCTACCCTGAAAGATCTCTTCACATCCCGAATTTATGAAAATCGGTGCCACGAACAATCTTGTCGATACTGCACATCAGAGAAGATCTGTGAACTCCAAGGCACGTTTATCTTGTTTATGCAGAGGATGTGGAGAAAAATACGTGGGGGAAACGGCAAGACCTTTGAAGATTCGACTGGACGAGCATAGGAGAGCGTTGGCCAATCCCGCCGCTTATCCTCATAGCAGCTTCTCCAGACACCGTACGTTGAGACATGAGAATGAGGACGCTCCATCTTTCAATGTGAGCGTTCTGCATAGACATTTGGTACGGCCACTGGAAAGAAAGATCATGGAAGCGCGGGAAATACATCGAATCAGGCCAGAAATTAACAAAAAGGAAGAGCTACGTGACCTTTTGAGACTTCTTACGTAATCAATGAAGTCCTTCCCTCGGGGATGATGTCTCATTTTTCACTCGTTCCCGACCCTCATAGGTCCCCTCCGTACTCCCTTATCGCTGGTATGTCGATGTATCGTGTTTATTGTATAAGAACAGTTGATCAGTCGCAAGTATTGTAATTTTAAGATTGGTCTGATGATGGCATTATTGCCGAAAGCTTGCCAATAAAGTGTGAAAGTCGAAGAGCTTCAAGAACATTCAATCTACGATCCAGAATCAAATGAAGCTTAGAGATAGCAGCAATATGTCATAATTGGAAGTGGCGTCGTTGGCGCAGACCTGGGGAAGGCATAGAAGATACGGTAGTCTGTGCCCGAACGCGTTCCTGAGTTCCACCAACCTCGCTCTATTGATCTTGCTGGCACTGGGCACGTCCGGGCACGGTCCACAGAGGAAATAGAGTTGTGCAGCTTCCTATCCTTGCCATCGTTGCCTTGGCGTCTCAAAGTCCCAATCGTATGACACACCAAGGGCTGCCCCAGGAACGGACAACTGCGCCCTGATAAATTTAGGCGAATAGCGCACAAACCTGAAACTGCACTTTACAACCCTGCGGTATGGGATGGATGTGTCGGGTAGTTGCAATTACATAATCGACGGCTGTAGTCGTGGAGTGGTGGTGCGAGATGACCGATGCGCGGACGGCAGAAGAGCCAACTGCCGACACAACCTATACCTCAAGGTGGAGCCGACCCATTCAATACTGTGGTAACTTTTGTGTTGTGGCATCCTCACCTTTGAACATCTTCGCGTGTAGCTTGGATATGAGCGCTGTAAGGGCGGTCATTGCCTGACAAAGGCAAGTTGGCGTCGTTAAAAGCGGCCGACATTGAGAGTTATGAGAGAAAAGTGACAGATGAATCGACTCTGTGGCTTGCTTCATTTCATTCACGAATATTGCAGTGAAATCGTATTCTGCTTTTATCATGCACAGGACGGGATGGCCTCGTTAAGGATTTGGTAGTCGTACTTAGGCTCAGTTGGCGGAAAGGTATTCGCGAGTTTATGGAATCTAGGGTTTCTGGGAGAATCGTGCAATGCAGCTCAGCTCTGATCAATGTTTCTACTAATGTGCGGGACTTAATATCTAGTGATAGTGCCCTCTAGCAAAAAATGCAATACCAGACATGGAAATTATTCAAGTCAACTAGGCTAGTCAGCTATCCGAGGCCGGTGTCGGATTTTGGCCATGGTCAGACTTTACAAATTCAGGGATTCACAGCTGATTAGTCGGAAGCTGTTAAAATCGTTTCAGTAAGGTGAGATGAATGCGGGAACGAGAGCGGCTCCCGCACTACAAATCAGTGCCTCGAACGCTGCGTGCGGTCGGCTCGTATGGCCTGGATTACGCTAGCTGTAGGTCGCTAGAGATTTTGCAAAGACCTGGACATGGGGCTTGGGGTTATTTAGGTATCAGCCAGAGTATAAATGCCAAATGCACATAATGATGGATATGCACTGCGAGCCATTCGTGTGGGTCACGTATGCCATGTAGATATGCTGATATAAAAGTGAAACGCGTGACACAACAGCGAATTGGTCACGCATCACTTCCTTGCATTCATTTTTTGCTTTAAATTTGCTCCAACACTGTGCACGCTCCCATCACATTTCTGTTCATCTACGCTACTGTCCCAGTTTGCGGGACTCGTTGTTGTGTGTTATGGGGAAAATAGCCATCACACTTGAAAGGTGGCCTTATGGTGTAGTTGTGGGAGGCGAGTCCGGGAGTCTTCGATGGGGTCGATTGGGCATTAGTGATTCCTCTCGGATAAAAAAGGCGTACAGGCTGCCTTTTGATTATTGTGCAAGCTCATTCAGCTGGCGTGATGTGGTGTTACGACGCGATCTATAGGGGTGAGGGTTCTGGTAGAAATGGCAACCTATCGAGAAGATGAAGGTGTGCAAATGGTAATGGGTCAAAGGTACAATTCACTATGGCGATGATTCATACTTGTAGTGATTACCATAGGTAATCCACAGGTATCACAGTTTCGTCTAAAGCAAGTCGGGGTGCAATTATGTAACATTTTTGAATAAAAATTCATTGTTTTGCTGGGAAGACACACTTCCGAGAGCCGAGCGCGATCCGGCTATTCAGTTCTCCCATTTGTTCTTGATCAATTATTCAGTGCTATAAGACTTGTTGACGTGGACGTCATTGCCCACTTCAACATAGGCCAGCGAGATTTTTTCACACGTCTTTCATATTTTTATTAACCATTAAAAATCAAGCACTTTGAGTAAAAGCCAGGCTAGCACTTGGGAAATGCCTGAGGCTGGTTTCTTGAGTTCTGTCGAGTTGTTTAGGTTGAGGATCGTCCTAAAAGAGTTGAGCTGATAAAATAAAGTTGAAGGAAGATGTTAATATGAATCATCTACTGCTGGGGAATGAAAATAAAGCTGTTTAGACTACAGGGTTGGTGCCATGACACAAGCGTTAGAAACGGATATTCAAAAAAATTGTTCATAGTCAGAACTAAGAGTAATAAACATGAGGATGTTGTAGCCGAGAGCTAATAGGTACAAGATGTGACGCCCAAGTGGCCCCAAAGTGACAATAGATGGCACCGGCGGTGAAAACGGATGTGATATGCGTAACTAGGAAGTGCACGAAAAGTGCACAGTGATACATAACCTCCCCTTCAAAAAGCGAGAAAGTGTCGGGTGCAGACCAAACACCACAACTGACGACGGCCTCCAAGTAAATCTGGTTAGAAGTTGTTCATAGTGATAGCTGATTTCTGGTAAATGATAGTTGTAATTAGTGACAATGATAGAATACAACTGCAACAGGCTAATCATTTCATTGGCAGAAAACATTAACATTTTGTGAAGGCCGTCGTCACTTGTGGTGCATGGTCTGCACCCGACACTTTCTCGCTTTTTGAAGGGGAGGGTATGTAGAATCTACTGCCTCCAAAGTTCCG
>MU870297.1:21002-32929 GCA_036418205.1 Ostertagia ostertagi | reverse complement strand
GGCATTAGGGATACCAGTGGTAATCGGAGGTGAGGGAGAAGGGGAAGGGAAATGGATCAGACGCCATGTTTGACCCTGCTTGATACCCGAAGCATGCGTACTGCCACTAGGTATCGCAATGCCGTTGCCCTATCCCCCTGCTGTGCTGCTACTTGCACCATGAGGATCGTTGTTGTGACCGGTGTTATGTTGACATGCGGAATCGTTTGCTACCTTACTGTTGCAGCTCGGACTTCAGACTAAATTCCACCCAAGTCAATCAAACTTTTCCCCCTCAGTTGAGTTCAAATCTCGTATAAAAAATAAAAAAGACGCTTTGTGCAATAGCTGTTCACCGCTACTCATTTCGTCGGTGTGATGGTATTCTATTACCACTGCTATTCTGAATGAAAGAAGAAGTGCGTGGCGCATCCCGAAAAGGACGAACTCATGCCGCAACTTCTTGCCTTTCATCACCGTCATTATTTTTTTAGCGTCGCTCAGAAAGAAAGAGGCGTGAGGCGTGGCCTATGAGTAGGCCGACGTTGTATGTAAAAAGTACTTTTAGCTCCTGTTTCTCTATTCAGTGCATTATGGATGACGAAACTGGCGTAAGTTTCTTCAGTTTGGTAGAAGTCGCCCAAATTTTAGTGATTATCGGCATTCAAAGAAATCATGACAGCTGCCTTGAAAAAAGTTTGAGGTGCAGGGCGAATCTATCTTGATGAAAGCATTGCTGATGAAAAGTAATCAAATTTGTTTCGATGGAGATAGAACTACGGCGAAGCCTACGCGATTGAATAATTGTCAGATTTTCACTGCTACTGAAAAATTAGACTTCGTGATATTTGTTTATTTCAGCTTAATAGCAGTCGGTGAACTCGAAGACATCACGATCGCTGAAAACCTGAGAGGAGGTAAGCTTTTGATCGATCTTGCTGCGTTCTGCTATCGCACAGTTCTTCCGGAAATAAATAATCAGAGCGCTCGAGTAGTGCTCGCCAAGTGTAAGAAAGCGGTTGTGTAACAGCTGCGAGGTTTGTCCGAAGATTCCATTCTTAGCCGGCTGGCCACTTAGCTAAGGGTTGCCGACGTCCGCGATAAAAACATTTTGAACGATGAAGTAGTGTGAGTATTGTCAAACTTCTTTTACACCGCGCATTTGACGTCTTTTCCGTTTCGAATACTCAGTTGGATGCATTTTTGCCTAGCAACTTAATATTTTCAAGAATAAGTCCAAGCTAAAATCAGTTTTTCTTATCCTAGACCTTAATACGCGACCAAGTACGGACCACAGACTGGCAGCAAGTTACGGACACAAAGAATTAGAGCCGTCGGAAGTGTGGGGTGGAAAGGGCAAAAGGAAACCTCCCTCAAAGTCGAAGCAGTGACATACGCATTTACGATCCATGCCTTTCCTTCGCCGAAACACTATTGCAACGGAACAAAAGGTCCAGGCTTCTGCTGGAGAAGTATGGAGTGAGTAAGATGAGCAGTGGATTATGATGGACCGCTTTGCGTCTTGATGTTTGCGAACAAATTTGCGGCAATTGGGGAACCGACAGGAGGCCCGTTGCGCGGCAAGAAGACAAAGTCATCGGACGAGTCGCACTGCCATGCTATGCGATGTCGGACGTACAATGGCTCATTCCGTTACATGACCCAAAAACCACACTACGCGTTGCGACTCTGCTTCTTGCCTCGCGACGGCCCTCCTGTCAGGTACCAGCGGCAATTAATCTTTGAGCCTGGCGACCTCACCAGCATGCCGAAGTGCAATTGATATTGAAAAAATCAAAAATCCAGGAATATTGGTTGAACGAGGGCAGGGAGATGACATTGTTTCAGTGATGCGATGCCCTTGAGCTGAGAAGATTCCACTCAGGGATGTATCATCACGTTCACATCTAAGCGAGAAGCGTCCTTCGAAATATTTAAATGGGGAGTAGTAGGTATCACAGTAAAAATTGGTTGAGAGAACGGATTTCCCGAGCTGCGACAACGCCCGAGTTGGTCCGAGAGTTCAGTCGATCGTTAAAAATTCTATACCCGCAAGGTTATGTTCACTTGACTTATATTGATAACTGCTTGCTTTGCTTGCTGTTTTGCCTATCTTGATATTCTTATATTCAAAATTGATATTTTGATAGGTTTTTACGATAATTCATTACCAATTTAAGTGAAAAGTGTTTCCAGTCAAGTGAGTGTTGAAAAGACTGTTCATCGATTCAACAAATTTTGGCATCATTGTTGGAGCATGACATAATTTCACCTATTTATTTAAACACTTCTACAAAAATCGCTCAAATAATACCCTTTTACTA
Source organism: Ostertagia ostertagi (assembly GCA_036418205.1). NCBI lineage: Eukaryota > Metazoa > Nematoda > Chromadorea > Rhabditida > Trichostrongylidae > Ostertagia > Ostertagia ostertagi. The sequence goes on along the minus strand of MU870297.1, from coordinate 30,626 downwards.
GGTGATTACCACTAAGTGAGGTTTAGTTTCCTATTGTGGTCAGCAGCGCGATGTGGCTCAGGGGGGGGGGGGTGGATGTGGCAGCTCCTAACATTACGTCAGATTCATGGCGACAGGCGACACTCACTTTATTTAGCACTAACAATAAGCTCAAAAGAGAATAGGGACCCTAGTGCCTGAGCAATTCTCATTCTATGTGGATTTCGTCCCTCTCCGTTAGTCCAGTGGCCTACTCACAGATTCCTCCCCCCCCCCCCCAGCGCCACAGGTTACTGCGTCGCGATCATAGTTGACAAAAAAAAACATAACTTGAATAAATCAGATGAAAAGCCAGGAAGCTTGAACCTAAGAAAAGTGTCCACTTTTTGTTGTGCAAAAAAAGCTCATCAAGCTGCGTGCTTTCTGTTTGACGGTGCTGTGCGTTGGTCCTGGCCTGCTGACCAGTGAAACAAATATATTCCCGGCATGGGTTAGGCGTATAATGTATGCTATACGAAGTTATTACGTTCGCTTCCGTTCTATTCTTACAGCCGATCCTTCATTGCGACACTTTTGCTTAAGCGGATTAGAATAACAACATGTGCTCAACGTAGATCAGCACCTTCGCGATGTTTTCCCTGGGCAACGCCCGCTCGTCTTCGCTCGAACAGAAAGCTCAACTTAGCGGCTTCCGTTTTTCGATTTCGCTTCTCAGTACATCATAAAAGCGTGTAATCTATGCGTCCATTACACAGCCTTCGAGGGGCGCAGTCGTCCATCCGCTCATGACCACACATTTAGCCCTGGCCATCGTGTCACTTGTGAAAATCTCTCGCATTTCAAAATCACCTTCTGGGAGGCGAAGAGCACCCCTTATTTTTCTCGGATGATCTTCATATGGCTCTTCTTTCAGCAAAGCATAATCCGTCTCCCCTCCCTAGGAACTGGGTCCTACAGGTAAGATTTAGAGGGTCAACTGCTGAGTTCTCCATTATGAAATTCATTCTCAAATTAATTGAATGGACTCCACCACTCAGTCCTAACAATAAATGTTGGTTTCTCTTGATCTTTCACTGACCATATTTTTTAATTATTCTCCCATGATTTTTGCTTTATTTGATCCAATTTTATGTTACTTGGGAATCGCCTTTGTAGATCCGCTGCATTTCAGTGTCGAGGATACCGGTGCGGCAGACGACGATGTCGTCGGAGGACGGGCCGAGAAGCGAGACCGTGGTGAGCATTTTCTCGAGCGTTGTGAAGTTCGCTGTCCAACTCAGTGACTGTTGCCATGAATGACTCGTGGCACCATTGTAATTCCACCGTTCGAAAATTAATGGTCCGAATGGGGCCGCATTACGAGGGGATGAAGGTCGTCACGCATCAGCCGTCACTCGCATCACAACCGCTAATGAGCTTTCGTACTGACCCTGTGTGTTCTCTCCTAATCAGTGTCCTCGATTGAGTTGAGGTCGAAACATCCCAACGTTGAGTTTTTTGGCCAAGAACTGGCATCTTTTCTCGGAGTCCTCTCTTTTTCGTCTTGAGACCTCTATAAATCATTCCCTCCTCTGCTGGCTTGCTCATTTACCAGCCCACCAGTCTTCAACATTTATCTTTGCATGTGCTTTTGGATGCAAGTGGTGCTGTGAATTTGATATTCGACTATCGAATTTTTTCGCCTTGCTCGTTTTCTCTTCAAATTACAAAGCAGCTAACACCGCAGTTCTTTATTGATAGCTCCCGGGTTCCACTTTGATAAACCACTCATCAATTCATAAAATCTCAGCAGAAGCCTCGGAAAACCGAAAATCGCTCCCACAATGATTGGTCGGCCTATTGAATCGCCAACTTTTACCGGCTGTCTATTCAACATCTTCGTTTGCTTTTTGACCACAACTATATTTTGAGGCCTATACAGACTTATAGAACTAGCCGCCGCAATGATTTGGTTTTAACTTGGCTTTTTATTGCTTGGCTGTACTGTCTATACTATCTGCTTGGAGGCGAGAGTGATGCGGTTCCGGATTTCCCACCGTCGTGAACAAAGAGTTTCGCCGCATAACCCCACCGGATTTTTTGTTCTAGCTTGCATAATTAAGTGTTTTTATCCTTCCTCGTGAGAACGACCACAGCAAACGTTCTGGCGAGAGAACTCAGTGGTGTGGGTGGAATAGGACATGGTATTTGTTTACTAATAACACCCGAAAAAGCGTACCCATATTGCCGATGTATAGTGAGCATATTCGTGCAGGAATGCTCACCGAACGGGTTTTCCTCCATTTTTGAGGAAGAACAGTGTAATCAATTTTTGATTTACATGTTTCATCACCAAGCCATCAGCTTTCTGGAATTAATTCGGCACGAAAAACGCGACATCAATCGATGCGAATCTATTCAAGCCATTCTAACGGTAAATTTCTAATGAATGATATTCACGGCGGCGCATGCCAACATCCCGGGAAAATAGTTCGATGCCGTTTCCGTGTGCCTAAGAGGACAGACCTCGTAGCTGTGTGAGCGTCACATTTGCATCACCCAACAAAAAACGTCTAGGACCTCTTCAATCTCATCCTAATTTCCTCTTGCTCGCTCTCCAAGTGTGGCTTATCTTAAGAGTTCTTTATGTCGCACCGAATCATCTTGAAAGCCTACTCCTTTTCCAAAGGTTCTGCACCTTCGAAGGCTCCACATTTTCGAATTTAAATAGCACTGCTTTAGCATGTAAGTCTAGTAAAGCATAGCTATCGATTGCCGCCTTGGCTGGAAAATTTGCATTTTAAGAGCTCTTCAGGCTAGTGTTCTCTGTTAGTAACGCATGAATATTTTAGCTGGCCGGACCTATTTCTGTCACCAAGATGTCCTTGTCTAGGCCGAGACATTCCCCGGGGAACCGAACCGAGCACACCTACCTATAGCATTCGTATTAGACTACGACAACTACACTGGTGTGCCAAACTGAAGGACGAGAGATGAGCTAACATAACTTATTAACGCCTCTGTAGCCCTCACAGCGGTTCCTTTGATTTGCTTTCAATACTGTATTGCAGTAGTTCCTTCTATGTACGGTTGCGTTCCATCGGGCTATGGAACTTGGTAGTAACATGTCACGGAAGCGTATATTCACTGGTTGTCATGCAAAAATTTAATTCTGTTTTTCTTAGAGCAGTTCAACAACCAAGAGCAAAGAAGCTTTCATAAGCCTGGCCGTTCCATTATTAGAAACCTTCTTATAATTTGAAGGAGGATTCCACGATAAGATCCAAGAACGAGGGAAGGGGACTTACCTTGTGGAAAGACAGGCGGACCCCTAAGGGTGCGGACCGACACGCAATTCGCAGCGAAGGATATGCCCCGGCGATCTAGCATGGCCCTCCCCGCGGCGCTATCGGCGCGGCACGCCCACCGACTGGCTAACCACTCGCCGCAGGTCTCTAGCCGTTAGCAGAGAGAGAGAGAGAGCGTTAGCGTTGAAGAGGGCAGCACCGATGAGAGTCGCATCATGCGGAAATCAAGGACAAGGAAAGGTTCCACTCGGGTTCTGGGCCGTTCCCCATAGTTGTCTTCATCCCGGCACCTAGTGACCACCTCTACCTCGATTCGAATTGGCTGGCCTCTAGCTGTAGTTCTACCTTTAAGCGTAATAAAAACACTAAACCTTATTCAGAATGCTAGCTGTTGACGCTCCCCGTGTTTACCTTCAAAGCTAAAATTACTCTGCTATGATTAAAGAATCGTTGAAAAGCTATACCTTTACCAGCGTATGAGGCCGGCAGAGAACGATCAAAAGGCAATAGCTGCTTATCAGTGTACTTAAGCCTTTTGGAGTTTTTTTTGAGTATTTACAGCTCCTTTATCAGTGCTTTGAGAAGACCTTCGTTCCATACTTTTGATTTACAATCCCCTCAAAAATCAGAAGTAGGTTCAATAAAAGTGGGCAGAACGAAGCGTAATCACCTATAGTTTAATTCCCTTAAAGAAGTGCTGACTTTTGGTGAAAAACAAAACCTCAGCCAAGAATCGGATCCAGGTCTGTGCTTAACTTACAATGCGCCCCCGTACTCACACTTGGTTGCGGCTTTTGATCGAACTCCTACTTTCCTCTATTGTACTTGAATCTAGATTATTTCATCAATGTTTCCGCTCAGAATAGTGGAACGGTCTTCAGGGTTTCTTGTTGAAGCAACGGGTCGCGAATAGATCCTTGGAAAATTTCTCTCGCTGTGGCTCTTCCTAAACACAGTGGTAATGGTATTGTCACAACTTGAAGGAGTGCTGCAAGAAAGCTAATGCCTTTGCGTGGCCGCTGCGACTGCTGCCACTCTTATCACTAGCAGCATATGTGCCATTTGTGCCATCTCTTCCAGGACGTGCTCTCCCGTTTCCCCCGGGGCTGTGCCATCTCTTCCAGGACGTGCTCTCCCGTTTCCCGTCTCCTCCCACCGCTGTGTCTCTTCATCGTGTCACGGTCGACCTCACAAAAAGAATCGCATTGTTTTCTATAGCCGCTTTCTGCGTTTTCCCCACTAGCATTCTTCTTCGCACATCTTGTCTAGTTTTTAATAAAACAACACACCTATTTCGATCGCCACCTGTGCGCCTTCATCTCTCCAAAATTGATATCAGTTTCATTCGGCTAGATTTTCCGCAGCGATCACCTTTCCCTGGTTATAAATGTGGAGTTATTCACGTGATGTCACTTACCAAAAACATTCATCAAAAATTCAACTTGAGTAACTTTTTACCTTGCTAGGTGGAGCACACGATGCACTATAAACCCACTAGAATTCAGTCGTATGCGCTCAGAATTCAGCGCTCTCCTGTGATAGCACTCGAAAAGAAGGAAGCAACCAAAAAATAACAGAGATAAGGAAAAGGATTTCCCATCCTCGCCCTTCTTTCTCAAGGCATAAACTTGTGATCATCCAGGCATAATTTGTCAGCCTCTAAGCGACTATATCAGTTTTGCCGAGAACAGAGTTTAGTGCCTATTTTTTTCCCGCCTGAGCAACGCCCTCTGAAGGTTGACATACTATGTTTTTTAGCGTTAAAATCCCCTCAGGCCTTAAAGAATCAGGTTGTCCAAAAGATCTTAGAGGCAACATTGTTTTTTTTTCTGGCAAAAAAGAAGAGAAGAACGGAAAACGTTTCTGCGCGCACTTCTGACCGCTACTGATTATAATCGTTGGTAAGTGTCAACGATATCTCGTCAGGAAGAAGTGTAATTCCTGGAATTTTGAAAACAACAAGTAGATAGGTTTCATGTGTACTCTCAATTAGCACGATGCTGCTTATAGAGCTTTTTACTAGTACTCTTTTTCTACCTAGCCGTTAATCCCGCCCAGTAGTAGGGTCCGCTGGAAGAATCCCTTGCTATAAATCATAAGCATTTTAAAATGAGTTCTGTGATTGGCTCCTGAATGTATGGTTCGTGATGTTTTACTCTATTGATTCCCTTGCAGACACTCAGTGAAACAGCTGTTTATGTGCTTTTGCAGGTACCAGACAGGAGAAGTGTTGCTGATCTTCGTCGCCATATCACGTCTCAGCTGGAAATGAAAGCGCCAGAGTCGTCGAGGGGTCCTAACCGGGCGGAAGGTGAGCGTCAGTATTCTGAATTGAATGATAACATTATCAAAAGGGACCGCTGACTACAACGTTTTTCCTCCTATGAGGCTCTCCAGCCCACATTATTTCTGCTTTGAATTCTCTATGAAATTTGGGTCCAATAATAGCGAAGTGTGGCGCTTAGCGATTAAATCGCAAGGGCTCTCCAGACTCTCAATCACTGAATTTTATCGCTTTATTTTATTACATTTACTTTCGTAAAATGATCTGTTGGTCCACCACCCTTGCTGGCTAATGGTCTATGAGCTTCGCAATCAACAAAATAGGGATCAAATACATATTTTTCTCTTATCTTTCCTTTTGTTTATGCGTTTCTGTCGGCTAGCAGCTAATCTACTTTCCCTAAGAAAATTAATTCTTCTTGACTCCTCCAAAAAGAACCGAGCACCTTTCTTCAAAAAACAAACATCCTAAATTTGGATCTTCGCAAGAGTCAAGGTTTTGCCGATAAGAGCCCACTGCTAGAGATTAGTCCAATCACGTAGGAAGCCATTTTTACTTTAACCGTCCTTCCTTTCTGGTTTGTGAGCGAGGAAGTGAAAGTCCGGTTCTCCTTTACAAAAGCAGAGCTAATTTGCCTCGAAATGTCCCCTTTGAGGTTTTTTAGCCGAAAATTGTCAGTAGCCTCTAGGTAATATTTCAATTTCAGCTGCTGATTCTCCGGTGCCTTCTCGACAGTTTCCGCACAACTTTGTCAAAGTGCATGAGGGTGCCGACCCTGAGAGCAAAAAACCGTATTTTGGACGAGTTTTAGACGGACCGGTCGTTCTTTCTCCAGACAAATTCTACCAAGGAGTAAGTGATCCTACAAAGAGTCTAGATGACCGAATCGTTCAGATTGTGTTCTTCAGGTCATGCCAGCAAGTCTCATCCAACCTCTCGTACCGGCTTCTATTCCAACACCAGACACTAAACCTCCGTCTCCTATGCCGAAAACAGGGTCGAAATTCTCCAAACGAAACTCGTTCATAAACCGACTTGCCAGGGAGTCCTCACCGGTCGAGAATCACGACTATGCTCAAGACGAAGGGTCACGGCAACTAGAGCAGCCAGAGAAGCCCACGGCTGCACCGCAAAACGAGAACGGCAATCGGTTACCGGATGAAGTTGAAGCGTCGAGACCTTCTTCTTCTACTCACGAACTACCATCAACGACACCGCCGCCCTACCGAACTGCTCCATTCACTGAGAAGAGCTTTGAAACAGTCTTCCAGGCGGCTGCTGCTCCTGCTGAGAAAGATCGACACGGAAGTGAGCAGATGAAGTCGCCTGTTACTCCTGTGAAAGATGAACTTAAGAGCAGTTTTACAGAAAACAGGTAATTCTTTTTGCATGCTTTCCATGGCACTTTCACTGAAAATCGTTTCGGCGACCACTTTTGACCGCTAGTGTATTATTTAGTAACTACTGGTATAAGGGGCTGAAAAGGAAGGACCCACTTATAAACAAATCTGCACATTTTTGACAGCTTTTATCTTTTGCTCAGAAAGTTGGCTGAAATTGAGCAGCAACTTTGAGAAGAAGGTTTTTTGCACGTGTCCGAGCGGATTGCCTTACTCATACCAGATCCGGAACACGTCATGCGATTAAACAGGAGCTGTTGTTTGGCCATCAATAGTCATAAATGTGTCGCTCACGGCCCGTGTTGACTTTTCACCTTTGCTACGTGTTTATCATACGGCTCCGCCCAAACTGATAAGAATTCGTTGCAGAATGCCTGATTTGCTCAAGTCTCGAAGCCCAGCACCATTCTCCTACTCAGCTTCACCAAACCCGGAGATTCTCTCAACGGCAGCCGTTCAAGATCTTACAAGCAGCCTGACCGAAGCGCTTGCTTCCTTCTCGAAAACGCCTCCAGCTTCTAACGTCACAAGTGATAGTGGTTACGATGGCGATGGTGCCCTGCAGCAGACACCGCAGGATCGTACTCCCAGGACAGAGCAATCCTTTTCTGATCACAAATTTGACACGATTTCGAGCACTGAGAATTGGTCACGGTCGACCCAAGAGGCGATGCCTTCGATTGCCCCTATGGGTTCAGAAGGTGGGCGACAAACGAACCAGGGAAGTCTGCCGAGAGGTTCGGAATTGCCCGCCTCCTCGGTTCCCATCGAAGCCGGCGCCGACCGAGCCAAATGTACGACAAAATTCGCTCACGCCGCATCCTCCACGCACTACGCCGGCAGATGCTCGCTACTGGTTATAGACAGTGTTCAAACGAAAATGCACAAGATCGATCTCCTGCGTGATCTTTTTTTCATTTATATGTTTCTGAATTTCGCTTTTTTACGTAGGAGATTTAGTTTAATTGTTGAAAGTTGGGTAAGTAAAAGTAGAAGTGCTGGTGAAGCGACAGGCTTAAAAATGACAATATCACTCAGATATCTCTCTTTTCTTTCCCTTGCTTACTTTTTTCTTTTTTTCTCGTTTTTTCTTCAACTCTGGATGAAATTCCGTCGCACTCCGGCGCCAGAGTTTTCCCACACTATTCCTTCCGTTGTTTCACCTCCTTACCTGAACTTGAAATCTCGATTTTTATTCGGCTATTACCTTCGAACTCATCCTTTCAGCAATGCCACGTTCTTTGTCTCGCTTCATGGGAAGGCTAAATCTGGAGTGGCGATGATAAGGAAACGAGTGATAGCAGCAGCACTCAGCAGTAAGATGAGTGCGGATGTTTGACGAATCATGCTGTGGCCGATTATAAATAGTGCTTGGAGTGTGTGTTGGCCGCGCCGTTGCGTAGTGCGCTTTGCTACCGGGGACAGCATAAGCAAACAGAGCCACAGGTTAGGGGAACCAGGAGAAGCGGCGGCAGAGCGGATGGCGGGGAATGCAAGGCCACTCTCACCATCGCACGGCTCCCTCGTTGAGATTTCTCGCGCGCGCGTCCTTTTCCTCCAGGCTCCAGGAATTATGATTGAGTGGGACCCTTTTCAATGGCTAGCTAACTAGGTGCCAATTTTTCAAGCGTTCCCCCGACTCAGCAGCACCGCGTGTCTGCAAAAATACCTTCGTAGGGGGCTTCCGCGGGTTCGCCATTTCGAGTTCTTGGAAAAGCAATCTTCTAGGAATGAGCATGGTTTTCCTAGTTGAGCTACGAGTAGCTGAGGCGAACAATTGGTTTGTTTGTACTTTGAGTGAATAAGTGACCGGAAATGCTCACTTGTGCCGAAATATTGATTCAAAAATGTACTGCGGTGGATGGCTGTAATTTTCCGGGTGAAACGACCTAAATACTGGTTGATACGGCCCACTCAAGGACAATGACCCTCCCCTGGGCAAAATTTTTAGTCCCGTCTTCCAGGAGGCCGATAAAACAATTATACGCTGCGTTGGAATTGATTAGTAGGGCGGTGTCGCGGGTTGTTCCCCCGAATTTCTTGGAAACGATTCCGCGTCTACCTCGGTCCCTTCAGCTCTGATTTAAGTATCTCTCTTACCTACTTGAACACATCTCTCTTACCCACACTTTACTCAATTTAGCTCAAGAACCAAGAGGGTTTGAAATGCTCACTGATTTCGAGTTTTCAGAGAGCTCCATTCTGCGACATCGTATTCGTGAAGAATCGCCCGCACCCACGATAAGCCGTAGGTTTTTTACCCTTTCAGGGAACCCAATTCTTTTTCTGATGGCCCTTTGGTGTTTTTTGTTCTTAGCTCAGCTCACTGAGTCCGCTCCGAGATTTAGTCCGGAAAAACGCCGATTTTCAGGTCCACTGACCCCGTTGACGTTCACCGCCCGTTCACCGCCCTTCCTCCTTCTCGCTATGAATGCGAGGTGACACCGAGGAGGGCGAAATCGGTCGGACGAATCATCGAGCCAGAAATGCTTGGTGCGTTCTGTTTAGCTATTCTTTTCTCTGAATACTAATTTCTTAACAGCTAACAAAATATGCTAACCTTGGAGGCTGACAACTAACCCAACACGAGTTTTTGCTCGAGCTGCTTGACTGTTTATGCGATGGGCTCCGCGCCTCTTCGTGCTTCTTCTGCCTCCGTTTAGAGCCCGTCATT